>CM076265.1:2930000-3147500 GCA_038380795.1 Pyrocephalus nanus | reverse complement strand
CGGTCCCTCCGCGCCCGCTCCGCGCCCCGCGCAAGGCACCGCCAGGGGGGGCCGTGGGGCTGCGCTGGGCTCGGGGTGAAGGTGTGGGGGTCGGTCAGTGCATCCCCCCTTCCCTCCCCAAATTCCCACCCTTCCCACGCCCCTCCCTCTGCACCCCCCCCTCCCCGCTTTTTTTTTTTTTTTTTTTTAATTAAACCTCCCTGATGAAGTGCCGGACCGCCCTGGAATATATATATACGTTTACTGAGAAATAACTGAAATTACGTGTGGAAAAAAAATATACGAAATAACGCTTGACTCCTCCTTTTCGAAAAGATGCGCTGAAAGCTGTAACGATTGATGTGCTTGGCTTTTTTTTTTTTTCCCCCTCCTCTGGGCCCTTTTAAAGGGCTGGTGGTGGCTGGGGGGTTGCGATTTGCTGCTTTTCAGAAGCCGTGACAGTCGCGTTAAGATCTCCGAAAAGAATTGTATAATAGGTAGAGTGCGAAAAAATGAGATAATGGTAATTCTCCGAGGAATACACGCTTTAAATTAAAAAGCCACGGCGCTGCTGATGTGAGCATTCTATTAATGCTTGTATGACACAATCCTCAAAGCTCTTTCTTCCTCCTCAAGCTGTTTACTTCACCCTTGGAAGTGAGGGCTACGCACGGCCAGCACAGATTGTAACTAAAGCTGTGACTGCAGGTACCTCACATTCTTGGAAAAAGTAGTGAACTTCTCATGAATAATCTGCCCTTTCTGTGCGGGAGGAAGAAGGTGTTGGAATGTGGGAAGACTTTGTTGGCTGTGCCTGTGGCGGGTGAAGCCCTGGGCATCCTTGCCAGTGGGCTACAGGTGTGGCGGGTTGGCACACGAAAATCAAGTGACCCCACTCCTGTGTGGCAAGAAGGTTCTCTTTTCAATTTGAGGGGAGGAGAGCCACTGGTGAGATCTCATCTTCTGTGATACTTGGGTGAAGTTCAGGCTGCAAACCTTCTCTGTGCCTGGATTAACTGTTTGTGCTTTCTGTTTAAATAACACAGAACTACTCATTGCCCTGTTATTATGATTGCAGGGAGGCTGGTCAAAAGCCACCCCATTGTCAGATGCCACTTGCAGGCATAAAGACTAAAGAGCATTGTCTTCATACTGGCCCTCCTGACCTAAAAAATGTTTCTACATTCTTCAGAAACTGGAAATGATGGAAGAGGACTGAGGGAAGGAGGCTCAAAAAAATTATCCGACTAAATTCCCAAAGTCGACTGTGCTGAAGAGGGAGAGCCTTGTTACTTGTGTGGGTCAAGTATAATAGTTGCTCCCAAAATTCGTCTTGGCTGTCTAATAAGAACTCATTTATATCTATATTTTATGAAAGTTAAAAAGGGTGTGAAATCCTACCACGTGTCTTTGTAGTAATTCGGATTAATTTATCAGTCTGTTTGACCCCCATGTTCTTCTGGTTACCTTTCCAAAGCAGAGTTAACATTGTACGTTCTGAGCATGTTGGTGGGAGTGAAATTTCCTAATCCTGGGTGGGTTGCATATACAGATTTTCAAAAGATGAGCAGAGTGAGCTTACTCTTGCCTGAGCTACAGGTTAAATAGGTGATTTCCTTGATTCTCTCAACTCCTGTGCAGAACTGTGGAGGAGAGCATTGTGTCTGAGAGAATGTCAAAGCCTGCCTTTGCGAGGCCACAGCTGTCAAGTCCTGTCCCTGTTGTGGCATATTTCTACCTTTCTGCAGTAAACTGTTTCCCAGTGGTTTTTTTAAATGTATTTCGTGTTTGCCCATCTGTCTGCTGAATCTACTGCTGGGCAGTAGGGGCCGGGGGCAGGGCTGTTGCGATTGCATCCTCGGCAGTGAGAGCTGAGAGGTGACTTCTCGCCCTCAGAACCCTTTTCCAGAGCATCTCCGGCTCCCGTTTGTGCCGGCTGCTGACGGGAGAGGAGGAGGTCCAGCCGCGCCATCAGACGCTGCTCCCTGTTGAAAACTCGTAGTTCACATTTATAGCTGTCACCACGAAAGGCAAATGACATTTTTACAGGGAAAGCTTTCACAGTGGTGCTCAGAGGAGGGCTGATAAACGTGCTTTACAATTCTGGGTGAGGTTAGACTGACTGCGGGAAAGATCTAACGCAGTGGACCAGCTAAGTGTTTTTATTTCTTAAATACCTTCAGACGTGATTGTGTGTGCAGTGGGGATTTTATCCAACAGGGTAGCTGTGCCAATGATGCAAGTGTCTAATGACTAGGCATAAATATTAATATACAATGTGGTTTTATTGTTTTTTTTGCTTTGCTATAGTGCTGCATGACACCAGGACTGTGGCACTGGCACAGATGAAGGACACAGATGCTGTACCTGTGTGGTGAAGGATTTGGTGCTCTGCAGCTCTGCCCACCATAAACAAACCAAGAGGTCAAAAATTTGCAGCATTTTTTTTTCTTTTTGTGAGTCTCTTTGGCAGCACCGGTTGCAAAAAAAAAAAAACCAAACTTGTTCTGCCAGCCTATATCCAGTATCATGTTTTGCACACAGTGACAGTCCATCCAGATATCTGCAAATCTGCTTTGCAGCAACACAATCTGCTTACCAAATTAAATAAGTGAAATCAGGGGGGATTTCAGTAATCTCCTGAGAGCGGCTTTGTAATGTAAATGAGTTTGATTGCCACTGATAGCCGTTTGCCAGAAGAGCTTGAGGATTTTGGAGATGGCACCTAAACAGTACTTGGAAGGGGCACTGGCAGCAGAAATGTGCCTTCCCTGGTTTTCCCAGGCTGAAGGACAGCTATTGCCGGGATGTTTGCGTGGACAGGGAGAGATGAGTGGCTGCAGGGGTGCTTTTGGCTGACAGAATTCAACATGGCTCATCATGGACTCGATGAGGTGTTACCTGTTGTCTCCTGCCTGCAGTTAGTCAAGGTGTAAGAACCTAACACTTAACAGGTGGTTAGGGGGGTTCAGAGTGGAACAATTGCTTTAATGATAGCCTGACAAGCACTCCAGCCCGTGGGAATAGTAGAATAATGGAAATAGTTTGGGTTTAATTTGTTTGTTTGTTTTTAATATTAAGTTCTTTTCTTGAATCATAGTGTTTAAAAAGAAATGTAATATAAAGTATAAACATTTGGGGTTTTTTTCCCTCCTCCTTTGAGTTTTTGCATTTGAGTTGATAAAAGGGCTGTTCAACAAAGAGTGGGAGCATCAGATGCAGATTTAGCATAATGTAGAAACCTGATTTGCCAAGCTTGCTCTTGAGCAGCTGATTTGGGTTTGCTCAGCCAGCCTGCCTCTTTCTAGTGTATGTCCTTGCTAGAAAGATGTTTTATCAAGCATGCATGATGTGATAGCAGGGCCTTGTCTGCTTCAGGAATCAAACATGTAAAAATTGTAGTAGCTGTGTCTATTCTTTTAATCATGGGCTAGATCATATGGAGGGGGAAAAAAAGAGTTCTTTTTTTCCTAGCACATCATGTAATGAATTTTGGGAGGGGTGCCAAACGTGTTCTCACTTCCACTTTTTGTTCAGAGTTGTTCTGAACGAGACTAATCAGCACCACAGAGGATATGACAGTAGCTACCTATTTTCCACTTAAGAATTTTAAAAGAGTTCTTCTTCAAAGATATACTTTTAATTTATTAGAGGTCTAGTATCTGGCCTTGAAAATATGATGCTTGCATATAGGTCTGTAACTACTACCCTTTCAAGCAAGTCTACAAACTTGTTTTAATGCATGAGGTACTTTCCAGATTTAGACTGTTCTGGGGCCCCACTCTGTACTTTCACACATTTGTCAAGGAACAATAATATATTTGATGGATGCTGGGTGTTAACACATGTTGAGGGAAACTTTCCTCCAGCCAGAGCACTTTGAATCCAGTTGTCATCATTGTGTTCCTTCTGGATTGATGCTAATTTTCTGTGATGCTGCTGGGGCTAGGAGTGGACTCAACAACTTTCAGTTCATATGTTCTTCCACGCAGCAAGTGAGGGAAACAACCTTTCTTAATTCAAGAAGTTGTTCTGCCATATCATTCCAGATGGTTACGAACAACCCCAGCAATTCAGCGCTTGTTAACTTTTATTTTCCATCTTCTTTGGGTAATTGTTTAAAATGTTCAGAAAGAGTGGAAGGTGACTGGCAACCCCCAAGGGAAAGAGGGTGTGTGTAATTCAACAGCAGATGACTTTTTAGTTTTTCTTGATTTCCTGTATTGTGTAACCTGTCCGTGAGAACATTTAAGCCCATTGGGGTTGGAGTGTTTTGCTGCTGGCTCAGAGCTTGCCCATGTCCTTTGGGTTGCTCTGTCCTGATAAGACATGACTTGTAATTAAGAAGAAAATTATGTAAATTAAGATGTTAAGTTCTTACCAGGGCACTGTAAACTTCAGTTTTAAAGGTCAGCTTAAAGAAAACATAATCTTTTTGATGTTGTACTTTTGGGGTGATTTTAATCAGCAGAATGGGCAAGGGGGCACACTGATGATGATGATGATATTTAACAGATAGCAGCATGAGTTCTGTTGAGTAATAGTGGGCAATAAAGTCTTTGAATAGCATTAGTTTCTACTCTTAAGTTTTACTCTCAGAATAAACCAATTTAGCATGGTGCAAAACTGATCGCTTTAGTACCTGTTATTACAGTTATATTACCATATATACTGTCTTAAACAAAATGTTGCAGTCATGAGGAGGTGATACTACCAGTCCTGGGTTCTCTCAGAGTGATTCAATGAACACTTTTTTTTGCTACAAGTTTTATATTGCTGCTGAAGATCAGTCTGGCTGCTGCTTTTGATACCCATGCAGAGGGGAAAAATGCATTTTTGATATGTGGTTATCTCTTTCTATTGTGTCTGTGCTGGTGGTAGCCAGGCACTAATCTGTACTGATATTTTGTACTGATACTTTGATTTTAATAATCATACATGTTATATATTTATTTACCAATATCCTATTTAAGGATCAGAAAATTCTCTGCCAGGACATTAAGGGTTTTTCAGGTAGCTGAGGCCTCACTTGAAAGCAGTGTGGAATTGCGATTTTTTTGGATTAAATTGCCTTGAAAGATTGTTTCCAACACCACTCTTTGCTGCCTGCCATCTGCTCCAAGGGCTGTTTCTTTTTTCAGCTGTGAAACGCAGCCAATTTGGCCTCTGTTCCTGGGGGTGCTGGGAGGAAGAGCTTCTCCCCAGCTGCTGCCGAGGGGAATTCCCTGCAACTCTTAAACGTCCCAGAAAGGGGGGAAAGCAGAATGAAGCCTGACAAGGGACATTGCCAGGCAGAACCCTGCTCAGTGAACTCTGTTCAGTTCGGGTCAGAATATCTGTCAGTTCTGGGCTGAGCTGGGTGGCTGAGTAAGCTGGTCCTGAGTGTGTCAGAGGCAGACTTGGAGCTTTTCTTGTCCCTCTTCCCTTCCCCACTTCTGACCCAGCAAGGGTGTGATGTGGACAAACCAGGGGCTGAGTCTTGGGTTGGGTTTGAAGGCTTGGGTCTAGTTGTGGCCTCGACATTGTATGTGAATTCTTTCAGATCCATGCAAAAATTGAGAGAAAGACCTCTTAGATGAAGTATTTTTCTTCTTACTCACAGGTTTGGGGTGTTGCATATGAAAATCTGTAACGCCCCCAAATCCCAGACCTTTGTTTTGGCTAGCTCCCCAAGATTGTTGTTGCAGAGATAAGGGTTTTTTCTGGGTAGGGATGTTTTTATTTGGTTTGTTGGGGTTTTTTTGGCTGCCAGAAAAATATCAGAATCTGAAAAATTAACCTGTGCTATACTCCTGTTGGCTTTCCATGACTAATTTTGGGCTCAGTGAGCAGAGTTGGTTAGCAACTTTTCTCAAAGGAGTGACTGGGAGTGCCCTTCTGCCAGGGCTGCCCAGCCAGGAGGGCAGATTTGGGTGCCAACAGCATATATTCTGTATATGTTTCCTTTGTATAATGCTATTATGGAAGACCTTCAGGCTTTTTCATTCTCCTCATGTGGATGCTCGCAGATGGTACCTGTGCTGCTGCTGACAGTAGATAATCTTATTATGTTATAAATTCTGTTATATCTATCCTTTGTATATATATTTGTAATTTTTATATTACATATAAAAGTATTTTTAGATACAAACATAAAAATCGTTTATCTGTGAACCCCAGCCAGCAGACAAGCCCACGCCAGCCCCTCACTCCCTCAAGGGGAGATGGGAGAGAAAATCAGAAGGCTAACAGTGAGAAAGCTCATGGATTGTGATAAAGACCATTTAATAAGCAAAACAAAGTAGAACAAGGAATTAATTTCCTACTTCCCATCACAGGCAGGTGTTCAACCATCCCCAGGAAAGCAGGGCTCCATCACAGACTCCATCAGGGCTTTCCACTTGGGAAGACAAATGCCAGAAACAAAACAAAACAAAAAGAATGGCACTGCCAGGAAACAAGGAAAATGTTATTTTATACAAAGCATGATATGCAACTGTTTTTAGTTCCATAAAGCATGTAGTAAAGTTAAAATCACTTTATATTGCACAAAAAAGAAAAAAAAAGAAGAAATGTGAGAGCTTTAAATGAGCAAAGTTTCCTAAAGTAAGTTCATATTAGAGGTGTAGTAAAACCAACAGGCAGGCTTGTCATGCACTGTTCATTTTGCTCTTTAGGTTATTGCCCTTTCTTTCCCTTTTTTTTTTTTTTTTTTTTTTTTTTTAGTTTAAAAAAAAAGGTTGTTTTATTGTGCAAGATATTCTTGATGTCGATTCTCGGTTTCTTTCTTTGCATTAACTGCTCTGAGAGGCCTGACTGGGCTCTTTGGAAGCTACAGCAGTGCAAATGATTAATGCAAACACTGCTGGGAGATTATTACAGCAAAGGCAGCACCAGATTATGCAGAGAAGGGCAGTAATAGCATCCAGGAATTCCTCAGCTTTCTGTTCAGACCAGCCACTGGCTCTCCTCAAGTAAAATGCTTCCCATCTTGCTGCTCTTCTCCTCATTACTCAGAGAAAATAATACTTTCTCAGTGTAGTGTAAGGTGACTACAGATAACAGAGAACCTCTGTAAGTCTTTAAATGGAAGAAAGTGTTATCATTAAACAGGTTTGGTTCTTTTTACTCTCATGCACGTCTTTGTCTTAAATCTTATTTGCAGGGGAAAAAAATCCACATTACTTGAGAAATTACACTAATTGTCTTTTTCAGGAATTGGACTGGTATTGTTTTAGCAGTAGGCTGACATTAATAACGTGGAGGGTGGCTCATAGGTGGGAGCTACAGCACACAGTATGTGTGTATGGACTAGTGGAAAAGAGCAATCCCTTTGGGGTGAGCGGATAACCAGTGAGAGCAGCACACCCTGAACAGTCCATCCAACGTCCTGCCCACGTGACAAACACTAAATCAAACATTTTGTGGTCAGCTGCAGAGCAGCACAAATATCCTCTCCTGATTTGCTTCCCCTCAGTCCCCAAAAGGATTTTGTGCCTCTACCAGAGTGGGCATTGTGAATTGGAACAAATGCATAACGTTATTCTTTTGCAAAGAACTCCCATGCACGGTTTCTAATTAAATGACTTTAATCATTCCAATTCAATCAACCTACATAAACATCAAATATCAAAAAAGGAATCTCTGCTCTGTAGTCCTTCGCTGCCTCCACAGAATTGTTCTCAGCAATATAAATGATGTTTGTTCTCCTGTTACTGCATCTCCAGATAATGAGCAGTTTTATTATAGCTGAAGCATTATCCCAGCATGTATTTGCAAGAAGTATATGACAATGAAATAGTAATTTTTCATTATTTTTCTTAATATCTTTAGACTATCTATGCATCTGATAAATATTTATACTCAGCTTTGTATAGAAATATGTTCCCCTTTTCTAAATTACCCTCCACTGCGGTTGCTTTTTATGACTTTTCTTTTTTCCTTCTTTTTATCCATCATAAAGCTGTTTGTAAGGTCATCTCAGTATTTTGCATGAGCCCTTTTTCTTCTTTATGTTAGTTGGGAATGTGTGCTATGGACAAAGGAAGTATTATCTGGTTAGGGTAATTTTAAATTTTACTTTAGATCTGTTACAGACTACTACAAAGTATTTTGTTTTCTTTAAATCTGTATCTTGGTGCTGAAATTATAATGATACTTCCAGAAGCATTAGTTAATGATCTTGTTTTCAAGGAGACTGTATCATAAAAAAGGGTATCATGAGATATTCAAAAGGATTCTGTTTCTCACAAGATTTGTTCCTTTTTTGTTTGAATGTCCCCCTATCATACAATGCTCATTACAACTAATTATAGAAAAACCTTTGTTGTAATTACCCTTGGATTTATGACGTGGTTCCCAAAAGGGGAAAACAAACAAACAAACAAACCCAAACCAAATCCTTTATTTGATTATGTTGTTTTCTGCAAAAAGGAACTTGGAGGCAGCAAGTTTGGCCAATCTGGGAGAGCGACTGCACCAAAATACTTTGTGTAAGTAGTGCCTCAACACTTTCAGGGGTGAAAAAGGAGAATAAGAGATTGGAGTGCCAGAGGGATGTGTGTGAGTCTCCTCTTTGTCCTTATTTTTAAAACTATGTCCTATTTCACAGCAAATATTAAATATGAGGCCAGTTCTCCTGATATGGGAATTGTTTCTACTGCTGGTATATTTATTTTGGTGATTGTGAGATGAACAATTCACATGAAATGAACTCTCCTGTTTTAATTTTGGTCCCACCTAAAAATAAAGATTCTGTATCAGGAAAGCATAACAGAAAATAATGAGGTGAAACAGAGAAAGGAAATACTAAGCAGCAAGAGAAAGACCAGCTATTCTGTCCAAAAAAATCTTATCTCTATGTAGCATTTAACACTAATTATGAGGAAATAAAGACATTGCCCTTGAAAATCTTGACAGTTAAAATCCAGCTGTTTGTTGCTGCATCCTAATCCTTTTTGCCTTGTAGATTTCTGGACTGATGGAATTGGAATTTGGTGGGTGTTTACTGAATTTATTTGCAGAATTGTGAGTCTCCCTGTCACAAATCTCATGAACACAGACTAAGTGTGAGGGAACACTGTCTTAGTGACCACAGCAGGCTCACTGGTACATATTTCTTGACTGCTCCTTGTTCCATGCAAGGAAAGAGTCGTTGGTGGTCTGGGCAATATAGAAAATATTTGTGGAATGGATCTGTTTTCTTTGTAATTTAAGACAGTAAAGATGTGTGTCTTCACTGCAGATCCTTTCAGGCAATTTAAAGTGCAAGATGCACATATTTTAAGCCTCTCTGTGATAACCCCCTTTATTTTTTGTTAATTTGCTGTTGAATGTTTGGATTCTCAAGCATTTGTTATTATCTTTTCTTCTCAAGGGAAGGTTAAACATGGCCTTGCTCAAATCTGGGTATGTTAAGAGTAATTGGCAGTATCATTGATATTTGCAGGCATGCACTGTTTCAAAGGATGGCATTATAACGAGTCATTTTTCACTTAATCATCCTATTTTCCTCTGCCAGTGTAGGCCAAGTTAACTCCACTGATGGCTAAATGAGAATTTGAACCTGTATTTTTACCACCAGTGGTGTCAGAATTCATATGAGGGAAAGAATATGAAGCCTTTTATATGCTGAGTGGAAAAATACAGTGCAGTGAAAAGCTACCAGTTTACCTGGTGTTCTTGGTACTGAGAAAGATCATAGAATCACAGAATTAACTGGATTGGAAGAGACCTCCGAGATCATCACATCCAACCCTGGATTTAAAAATTCCCAACAGGTGGAACAGAGCTTGTTGCATTTGCCAGTGTATTTCAAGGCTTTTAAACTGCTGTAAAGAAAAGCCATTTGTTTCAAATCTGTTTTCAAATGGAGCATAACATTTGCTGGGAATTTAACAATTCAAGAAAAAACCCAGTAGTTACTAAACAGGAGAAAAGTTTGGCAACTCTTAAGTGAAGGAAGGAAATTGCTGTTAAAGATGGTAAAATATCTTATCATGTATGTGGGTAATATTGTGAGTCTTGTATGTGTCATGTGAAGCATTTAACAAATCAATAATTTCCACATTTACCAAAGCTTTCAGTTTGCTTCAGTGGTGCATTAAAACGATGCAAGTGTCGTAACAGCTGTAATTTTGTTTAGTTTAAAAGGATGGCTGTTAGCAGAACTGAACTATATCAGAAGTTTGGAGGTGTTGAACTGGTGTTTTGTAAGTCATGAAATGGATTTTTTTCTTTTACAAGGATAAAGACAATTTTTTTTTTTAAGTACCTACTTATTTGTCTATAAATAATGTTATAAAAAGTTATTGCCTGTACTTTAAAGAGAGATTTTTAGATTCTTTTGAGAATGTGTTCATCTTCCCTTTTGTGCTTGAAGGTGAAAATGGTTCTGACTATAAAGTGTACTTTTGCATGTATTTTTACTTGCAGTTATAGGATTGGCTGTCTCTTACCTGTACTGATTGAGAACTACAAGCTCTACATTCACCCAAATTTTTGATTGCAGCACATAAACTTACAAACTTCAAAATTTAGGATATTGTTGAAAAAAATGATGCTGAAATACATTGATATTATATCCTTTCCCTCTTGCTTTGTGTATAAAATTTCCTTGAAGAGCTGCATACACTTCTGATGCCCACTGCAGAACTGTTTTGCATCCTGTGCCTTTTATCCTCACGTGTTAAGGAACCCTTTGCCTAATGAGTTGTCTTCACTTTTGACTCTTTCAGGCCAACGCCTCTGACCACAGAGTAAGATCTAATTAATTGCAGCAATCAATATTTCTCTCTTCCCTCAAGAATTCTCAAAAGAACTCTGAAAACTGAAAAAAACCTGACTCCCAAAGGTGACTGAAACTTGTAATTTGTTTTTGCTCCACGTGAAGTTTACATAATCCTTCAGCACATTGCAGGGCTGTCCTGTGGCATTAGGGTATTAGTCCTAATGGAAAGACGTGGTTATTACAAACAATTCCGAATTTCACGGCGAGCATCTTAATGGCAGGAAGGGATTTTCTCCTGATTAAAAAGAAAAATGGGTGGCAAAAGAAGGAAGAAATGCTTGTTACATAGGGGGGATCCCCTGGAGGCTTAATTACTGGAAAAAAAAAAACCAAAAACCAACAAAACAAATAGGAGGTAAATGTTCAAGATGTTTACAGGTTAAACATTCCATAAGTATCTTTTTAAATAAGAGTATCTGCAGCCTTGGAGGAGCTAATTGCTCGAGAATCACAGCCATTTGTGCTGCCTTATTTTCCCCTGGGATCGACACTCACAACAGGATAATTCTTACCCTGATATAAGTGTCACAGTAGGGGACTCGGTGTAATTTGCTGATATGATATCAAAAATAGCATTAAGGTAATTACATTTTGCACTTGTAATGTTTCAACGTGCAATAAATAACTGAAAATTCCTCTTTTATTTTATTTTATTTTGTTGTTGTTGTAGTAACCTGACTATTCCCCACCAGAACCACTTTCTTTTTTTTTTTTTAAATCTCTCTTTTTCCTCTTAAGGTACGGCAGTGAAGTTACTCAAAAGTTTTGAGGCTTTAATCAGAACTGAAGAACAAACTGAAGTAGGTATTACACTGTTTATCTTGGGAGATATTCTGCAGGCTGAGCTGATCCAGTGTGTGACCTGTCCTCAGCACTGTTCCACTGCAGTTTAAATTGAACCCTTTGTCCCTCTTGTTTTCTGGAGGAAAAGTTAAGTGTGTAGATTGTTGTTGTTGTTGTTTGAATGTATTTCAGTTCATAAAACTCAATTTTGTGTTGAAAAATTAAATTATCTGTAACACTAACTCGTGAGTTGTGCAACCTGTGCAAGGAAGCTCAGTATTTTTAATTTAATAATCAGCAGCTTTTAGGATCACCTGGTCTTATAGTTGTTTTTACAGTCCAGGGTAATGAAAAAGTGACTACATCAAGAAAACCAGACCTTGGTTTGTTGGAAATTGGTATAGAGATCTGGGTTCAAGTTGAGCTCCTCTAGTTTGTCACATGACAGAATGGTCCGAATGTTCCTCACGTGGGACAAAGGAAGTGGATTTAATGATCATTTACGATCAGCTTGACTGGAGATTTTGCAAAGCTTTGTAGTAAGCTGGTGATGTTTCTTTCAAATCTTTTATCAGCTTCTGGGAAATGCCCAAGTCCTGAGAAGCACTGTTATAATTTCAGTATCAAGAAAGTGATATTAAAAAGAGATACTCTTCATTACTAGAGACACTCTGAGCATCTCAGAATAAAGCCTAGCACTGAAGGCTAATATAGGTGATATATTTGAGGACTCTCCTTCAGTGGGCTGAGTCACACAGAGAAATAAATAAAAAAAAAGGCACATTTGAATATAATTTCATTTTGCCATTGAACAGTGCTGGGGACCCATTTTGCAGATAGACAAATGCTTGTCATTACTTTATGCTCAAAGGCAACATTGAAAGTGACCTGGAACAGGCAGGAACTGACTTTTTTCCACTAATATGATATGAAAGTTTTATCGTATTAGGAATTTTCTGTCATGGTGGATTAGTATCAGGTCATATTAACGTTCATTTTTACTAACTTACAATGAAATGTGCTAACGTGACTACACTATCACATGAGGAAAAAAGCAGAATGATTTTATATTAATGTGATACCATAGAAAGATTTCAATACCTCTGTCCCATGACAAGTAGGAAGAAGTTTAAAATAAAATAAAATATAATGGCTTGGGACAAGGAGTTTGTGTGGGGTTTTTGGTTTTTTTTTTGCAGGGATGAAACTCCTTCCCTCACCCTCCCTGCCCTCAACATCATGTCTGTATTTATTTAATGGCTTCTGGATTTTTGAGGTGATTAATTTTGAAGCAGTTTTTGTCTGATTTTTTAATTATGATTGCTCTCCCAGTTCTAGCTAAAAGTCCTTGGGAGCTGTGAATACTGAATGCCTATACAAAACAACCCAAGGTGTTCCAGGCTGGTTATCTCTTTGCTTTCAGCAAAGCAAGTGTTGACTTCTGAAAATGTTAATCTAGAAGCCAAATTAAAAAAAAAAAAAAAAGAAAAAAAAAAAAAAGAAAATAAAAGGTGGGGAGGAGGGGAAAAAAAACCAAACCCCCATCATATTGTGTCCATGCTCCATTATGCACACAATGCTGTGGCCAGAAATAATTAACAGGCACAAAGGGTGGCAGTTAGTCATTTGGCTGTAGGATTGTACCTGCAAGGTTTCTTTCATCTGGAGCCAAAATCTGATAAAAATGGATAATGTTTGAAATGTTCAGTCTTACCTAAATTATGACTAGAGAAATCTTGGGTTTAATCTTGGCTCCAAATTTCATACAGGACAAAGTAGATGAGTTTAGCTCCTACACTTGAATTCAAGTCATCTCTAATTCTGAAAATCTGCAGTGTGGCTTTCAGTGTTCCCTTTTGACAACAGCTAATATTCCTAAAAGCTTTGCTCTGAAATAAATGGGATTTAAGCCTTTTGAAAACTCCACAGAGGTGATAAATTAAACCAGAATTATTTTCAAAAATGCAGGATTTCTTCATTAGATGATATCCATGAAATATGCTGGTAGGAGGGGGTGTGGAAAGCCAAGTTAAGCTTGATCTTTTTAAGACACGTAGAAGAACGTTGTACTAGAGAGGAAAAGCTCTGAAGTTTTTGTGTCAGCATATTGAAAACATGTTTGTTAATCACTTGTAGTTATTTAAAAGCTCTTGCAGGTTAGAGACCATAGGCTCTTCATCCTAGTGCTGTCCCCCTGGGTTCAGAAGCTTCTCATCAGAATGGCCTCAATTAAAACAGCAGCACCACTATCTGTAGATTACTGCTTTCCATCATTTACACTGTGTTATCTCTCTCTTCAGACTGACTTTTAATTTTTATGTTTGCAATTATAAGTGATTTACAGGAAAATTCATTGCACGACCTGTCCAGAATCATTAAATTCACCTAGGTTGAATAACCTGATGTTCACCTGGAAATAACCACATCAGAGGCATTATCTTACTGAATTCTAGCTACCTTAGAAATATAAAGCTTATCTTTTATTCTTTTTTTCTTTTTTTTTTTTTTTTTTACTCTCAAGTATAGTGGCGGGGGAGGGGGAAACATTTTTTAATTCATAAGAGGTAATTAGCCAAGTCTGAAAGGTGTGCACTAATTACAGAACGCTGTATATCTTGTGTGGCTGATTGCAGCACAGGTTTCTGAATGGTAGCTGGGATTTTTTTTTTTTTTCCCCCCAAACACTGTTCAGTAAATTGAAATGTTATTAGGGGATTAACTTTCCATACGAAAAGCTAAACTAATACTTATTATACAGATTATAACAGCGAGCGGCCCAAGGAGCTGCTGAGGCCATTATTTTGCAGGCTGCAGTCACTGCCAAAGGTCGAGGAGATTGCTGGATGGACCTTGTGTAGAGCTCCATCCTCTGCTGCTCCTCGTCCCTCCTCCCTCTGCCATCACGAGGCAAGCTGATGAGCTCCATTTACCAACATCCCTCCAAAATGAAGGGGCAGAGGAGAAAAGGTGTGGGGGTTGTTTAGAGCTCTGTTGCTCTTCTGCTGTTGCAAATCAGTCAAACTATGCTGATCTTAGTGAATTTTTAGCTGGTTTGGAGTGTTGTCACCTTACATGGAGGCCAACCTTTGGGTTTACTGTTTTGAGAAAACAGCTGAGCAGTACACCCTTAAATATTTATTTCAGTTTGTTTGACCTGGGGTAAAGTTAGTTTTTGCAGCCAGCAATTTCAAACCCCATTAAATAGCTTGTTTTGGTTTACTCTCTGTGGTGGTATTAGCTGCTGTTCATTTTCCCTCCCTCCTCCCCAGGTTTTAGGCTCTTTATAGGGTCGTCTATTTTCCCCTTTGTGTGACCTCTGATATTTGTTCACCACGTGGGAAATCAAGCTGGATTCCTCCAATCTGGAATCACGAGGCCACGGCTGGAGCTAAAGGATTGCAGCTACAGTGAAAAACCTCCCATTCCCTCTGAACGAGGCAATAGCAAAGGCAGACCTAATTTTAAAAGAAGGCCACACAGCTGTGATCATGCAGAGTGGATGTGGGAGTGTGTGGCACAGGAGCTGGTGCCAGTGGAGATGCAGAAGGAAGCTCTTAGATTTCTCTGCTGAATAAGTTGGCACTTAAGTGTGTGGGGCTCAGATTGGGGCTGTGAAAAGCACACTGATCAGTGGATGGAAAATACCTGCCTGCAGGTTATGCCTCAAGGGGAAATGTAACCCTATTTTGGAAAGGACTACACAATAAAGTCTGCTGATCTTTTTAATTCTGTATCCTGGTTTAGTGTTAAATTCCAACATCACCACCAGCAACACTCCTCTCCCCCCACCTCCCCACAAAAAAAAGAAAACAACCCTTCCATCACTGCTGAAAGACATTATTTCTGTGTAAAAAATATACTAATTGCATCATATTATTTGCAGTGACTTGTATTCTTTGTCTCGGAAAGCACCTGGTCAGTGCAAGTGTAATCCTTCATTAATAATTTAAAACAAATTTCCTTATGACTTTTTTCTTTGCCTTTTTACCTTCATTCTGGATTATTTGTTAGATCAGCTATCAGAGTGTTCTTCCTAAAAGTACTTCAGTCTTCTCTTTAACAAAGGTCTGAACTATTTTATTGAAAATTAAATTATCTTTTCTCCCCTCAGCCCACCTTATTAATCAAGGCTTCCTTTGCCTTGCTTTTCAGTGCTGTTTCTGTTTGTAAAATTATAGCTCCTACCCCCCTCTTTGTGCTGATACATGATTGAATAGCTTATTGAATGCACTTTGTCCACATTTCTGGAATACATTTGCTGTTTTAAATATTTTAATGCTTTGGGTTTCCAATATGAAACTTTGGGGAATGGTTCTGAACATCTCCACGTCAGGTTCCCACTGCCTCCCTTTGTCTATCCTAGCATTGATATCCTTTGAGATTTCCTCCTACAGGCATCTCTGAAACCCTTAATTGAACCACTAGTGTGCTTGTTTAAAGTGTTTCCCTCTCTTGGCTTTCTAAAAATGATTTTTAAGCTTTCCCTGCATAGGTTTTCAGTTTCCCCAGGCTTTCCCTTAACTAATGGCATTATGATGGTCTCTTGTCTTCTGGGATCTCTTTTGAACTACGTGAACTTGTAAAGTGTCAGTGAAGACTTCTCTCAGTTTCTATATCCACTTTTATTGCCTTCTTGGATATCTTATGGATGGTCTGTGGGCTTCCTCTGGGCTCAGCTATGAGTAGCAAGAGAAGAAAGGGGTGGAAGTCACTGCCTTGCTCCCTTCCATCGAGCTGGAAGGCAAAATGTGTCGTACCATCAAAAAGTTGGCCCAGGTTCTCTTAGAAGTTTATTTTGATTTAGAACAAGCCTGCAAAACTCAAATTCAATTCAACAATTTCAATTCAGCAGAGGCCAATTACCACAAAAAACTTCCCCTTTCCAATTTTGATCATTACAACAGGATGAGGAGCCAGATAGGACTGAGAAAGCCACTTTGCCCCAGTAAATGCTGCAAAGCATCATTGTGAAGGGCTGGCATGGTCTGTGCTGTCTGCCATCATGTCAACCAGAGGTAATGTGCTGTATTCAGGTATGCTGCATCAGATACAGTTGTATCTTGGAATAGTTGCAAATTAATTCTTTAAATATTCCAAGTAGTCATTGCATTTTAGTTTGATCCTTTTCGCTCTCATTCTGGAAAATAAGTTCTTAATTCTTGGGTTTGACCTGATTTTTTTTTTAAAAAAACACACAAACCAGGAAAAATTTTTTTGTTTTGTTCTGGTTTGTTTTTTCTCTCATACTGAGAGACTTTGACTATATGATTCACTTTTGGTTTTGTTTCACTTGGTTTAGCCTTTTTCTTTTAATACTTAATCAAATCTTTCACTTCTGATATTTTATGGATGGGTTCAAAAGCTTTTTTGTTTTTCTTACGTATTGTTCCATAGATCTGTCTTGAGCCATGTTGGCTTCTGTTGTCATTTTGACACTGATTTACTGGAATGAACTTATATTTTAAACTCTGTTATACTGCTCTTTGAATGCCTTCCGTTCCACATTAACATTTCTCAACAATAGTTCTAATTATTTTTTTTCCGGCCTGTTTGCAAATCTACCAATGATGCCCTCTGAAAACAAACTTCCTGAAGACATTTAAGGAAAATAAGTGATCAAGTACTGCTGGTAGTTCATCTGTGTTCTGGGTGTGCTGAATTATCAACACTGTTTACAGCACAAATCCAAAACACAGCCCCATACCAGCTACTGTGGTAAAAAATAACTCTATCCCAGCCAAAACCAGCACATACTCCTATTGGCATGTTTTGATGGCATTCTCACTGCCCACTGATTTGTGTGTACCTCTCTTGATCTTAAATAGGTTTTCAGTTCTTCTAAAGACAGTGGAAAGCCACAGCAGTAACAAGACATCTTTATAGTTTTCAGTGAAAGAAATTTGCAAATATGTTAACATTTTTATTCTGTTTTCATCCAAACAGCTGAATAATTTGCTTCCTCATCTGTCTTTCATGTGCTGCTGCACATCTGTTATGTGTCCTCTACAGCAGCAAAAAAACCTGTGCAGAAATTAGGAGCATTGTTTACAGACAAATCTATTTAAAATGTTTTTTAAACAATAGGTACATTGAAAGAGATGAAATTTTTAGATCCACACTAATTAATACGAGCTGAGGGTTGATGCATTTGTGGTGTGCCTTTCTGATCTGTGTCATTATTTTCTCTCTCCCTTGTGAGCTATTTCTTCATGGTTTGGTGGTCTTGAGGTACGAATTTTAGTCAAATAAATTTAAAACTGTGGTTGTTTTATTACTTGTATTACTGCAGTTCTCAGAAATCCAAGTCACGAGGCCCAATTTCACTGTCTTAACCACTGTAGCAGTGCTGAACCAAAAGAGACTGCTGAAGAATTTACAGCACAAGAAAAGGGAAAGCACAGGGATGGAGGCAAAAGGAGGAGTGCACAGACTGAGTTTGATGGGACCAGTGAAAGTCCTCAGAAGTTTCTTCCTCCCCACTCTCTTAAGTCTATTGGTCTATTAGAGCTTCATTTCTTCCTCTCTGTTTTGTCTCGCTGATACAGAAAAAATAATAATGTGCTGGTTGTCAGTTATATTTTTAGGAGATGTGGTTGAGGAGAGCACTGGGAGCTAATTAGAAGTTTAGGAAACCCTCTTAAAAATAGGAGGAACAGCACATGAGCATACACACAATTTTTGGCCTTTAACAAATTACCTTCGTTGTAGGTGAATGAGAGGAATAAATCTTTCAGCAGTGAGTGAGAAATCAGGGGTAGTGTGGACTGTAGGCTGTGAAGAGCTTTGAAAGGGAAGATGAGTCTTGGAGTTTGATGGACTGGAGGGGGAGTGGAATGTTTCCTCTGCTTTGCAGTGGCACTTGGAGCTGCACAGTCAGGAAAAGAATATTGTAGTAGTGAAGTTATGAGTAACAAGGGACTGCCCACTTAAGGGTTTTTGCTGTGTGGGTGGACAGAAGTCTTGTATGAAAAGAACTTGTAAAGACTTCAAAGGTTGCACTCCAGAAAGTGGGTTTGGATGGATGTTTAAGAAATGTGCAAGTGAAGCTGCATCAAAGCAAAGCATTACACCTCACCTGAGAAGATTCTTACAGTAAAAACTGGCATTCTCTCTTTTTTTTTTTTTTTTTTTGGTGTGTTGTTCAGATTTTCAAGGGGACCAGAACGCAAGAAATGAAACAGATTTGGTCTCTGCCAAGGCTTGATTTCCAGGTTTGACTGGAGAGCAGCTGGACAGTGAAAATTCCTCTCCCTTTGCAGCTCTCTTGCTGCTTGTATATCCCCATCTTCGTGCCTGCTTGTTCTACCCTGAGCCTCACTGCCAGTTTCATAACACTTAGGTGACCTCCTAACTCCGGTGTTTGGCTTGTTTCCTACACACCAGAAGCTCAGTGAGATACAAGGAATGAGCACACCCTAGAGAAAAGAGGGTTTTTGGGTAAAAGAATTGTGTAAAAGTTGCTGTGTGAATTTGGGGCAGTCCTGTCTGCGTCCTGCAGCCTCGTTATGGCTTCGCTGTGCTCCTGCCTGGCTGTGAAAAATGTGTGTAACTGCTGAGTGCAGCTGGGGAGTCACCTTGGAAAAAAAAAAAAAAAAAAAAAAAACAAAAAAACAAGCCACCAAACAACAAGAAAAGTCATGACAGGGAAGGGATGAGCGTGGTCCTGCTAAATCTGAGATTGTTCCAAGTTTTGCCAGGAGCGGGGTGGGATGGCCCAGAGCTGCAGAGGGTAAAGGCTTCACTTGCTTTCCACAAGTGTCATAGTTAGGCCATGATTTGCCCCTTTGACTAAACTGCAAGGTGTGGGGCTGTGCTCACAGCACAGTGGGTATGATCTTTTCTCATTAAAGGTAATTTCGAATTTAATTTTAACATGCACGTTTGGAGATGCCGTAACCCCGTACACAAAGCACGTCTGAAAATTGAGCGTGCAAGGAGGTGTAAAACATTTGATTTGATGCTGTTCAAATCGATGCTTGTTAACAGCGGAGCATACAGGTAGGGGAAAGTATAAAAATATGGTGTAATGCAGTGGAATGAAAAAGTATCTTTTCAGTTCTATTCTGAGAATGCAGCAAAAATAGCCCAATGTCAAATGCTATTTGTATATCACTCCCTAATGTGTCTGATATACTTATTCTTTATGTGAGCATGCTGCTGTCTTGCTTATGTTGCAAAAATTCAAAAATATCTACATTAAATTTATTTATTTTTTTTGGCCTCCAGGTGTACCAAATTAGTTCCTTGGTATCATTCTCAGCTCCTTACGGTTTCAGCGTTGACTGATTGATGGCATCCCTACCATCCTGTTGTACGAGAGAGGTTTGAAAGTTCCAACTTAATAGCTCCATAAAGCGTCCATAAAGCAGGGGAACGAATCCCACGCACTTCCACTTCTTGCTGTTACCGTCTTGCCAAGTTGCGGGGAGGCATCTGTAGTGAATTGTAACGCTGGTATGTCTGGGCTGATACCAGCTTTAGACAAGAAGCAGCAGTAAGAAAAGCTCATCTGCAAACCCTGGCAGACTCAGCAGCGTGAGAGGCTGAATTTTGCTCTTCGCTATCAGTACGCAGTGATAATAAAGCAGGCAGATAAATAGGAGGAAAAAGGTATTAAAACATCCTGCCTGTATTAAAATTATCCAGCGTTTCCAGCCAAATCAGCTGCTCTGCACACGGCAGTGGAACTGTCACGCTGTGTTGTCTATAACCTTTAGCCACGTCTCGGATTGCAGGCTTGAGTTACGCGCTGACAATAACCACGCTGTCGCGCTGACTTATTTTGACAGTTTGTGTCCGGTTACTTTCAGTGATTTGCAGAGCTGACATTTCCCTTTAGTGAACCTGAAACTCCTTTCTGCCGTGTTGCCCACATATTTTCAGCGTACCAGGCAAGCAACAATGAAAGGCAGGGGGAAAAAGAGGAGAGGGCTTCGTTCTTGCTGAACCTGGGGAGCGGGTTTCACAGCAAATACGAGGGGTGAAAAGAAGCTGTGGCACAAATGAGGACTGGGCCCAAGATTAGTATATCTGTGGTCAGAGGCTTATTTTTATTAATTCTTTTCATGCTATAAATGCCACACTCCTCTTTTGTTCCTTAGCAGGTAGATATTCTTCTGATACTGCAATATTTTCTTTCCTTCTGGTAAAGAGTATCTGAGCCAATTTATACTGACAGCTTTCCTAAGTTAACTTCTCTATGAATTCCCACTTCATTTAATATTTTTTTCCTCCTGCTTCCCACATTTGAGTTACCTTTGTTCTGTGTCTGAAGGATAGGAAGCTGATAGTTATTTTATATTTATATTTCAAGGTTGCTTAATGTTTAATGAGGCTGAATATGTTGTAAAAAGCTTCAGAACACTCAGACTGGTTAATATTTCATGCCGATCTACAGAGACAACTATATTGATCTTTTAAGCATCTGCTAAACAAGACAAGGAATAAATTAGATTTTGGTCAGTTTGATTTGGCTGGTGAGTTAAATAGCTTTTAGAACATTATCACCTTTTAAAATGTTTTGTTTCCAGTTGAATAAAGTAGATTTTAAAGGCAGTATTTCATGTCGTTTCTCATTGCTCTTCATCTTGCCTCTTTTATTTCAGCTGTGTTTGTGTATGTTATGAGGGGAGGCAGAAATATAAAGAGAGGATATTTGCACTGTCTGCTTTATGCACCCATAATCATACCTTCTGAAGCCACAGTTGAAGGGGCACTACTTGTCTCTGTTGACTGCATTTTGGAGCCAGGTTCCCACTATTAAACCGATGTTTATTTACATCACAGTTACCTGCCTAGAAAATTCTCTGAAAACAGTGCAAAGCTGTGAATACAGTCTGACTTAGGGGAAAACTCACCTTATCCCCGAGTTCCTTATCCAGAGAACCCATTTTAACCTCTTGTCACAATCTTGCTTTTTTACAAGCTTTGGGGGAACAAATGAAAAAAAATAGATTTCCTTGCAAAAAGAGGAAAAATAAATGATTAAATTCATTCAGATGTCTACGTAACTGTTCTGTAAACCTAATGCTAGTGGATTATGAGCCTGTTGAAAAGTCTTTTTTTTTTAATTTATGTTTATGAATATAGATGGAATAATGGAACAATACTTTTTTTTTTCTTGAATTTCTGAGGGTTTTTGTTTGTTTGTTTGTTTGTTTAACTATACCTTGCTGTATGCAGTTTGGAGCAGATGTAAGAGCTGTGATAATTTCATGTCTCTGGCACAAAACATTTCAAAGTTATCAGCAATTTGGGAAGGTTACGGAAATGTTACCTTTGGACTGTTCACTGAATTTAAAACTTTAGGACAAATAAAGAAGACAGGCAAAGGAATAAATACAAAATCATCTAAATTAATAGCAGGAATGAAGAGAAGCTTTTGGTTTTGTTAGATACTAGGATACTTCTCTACCCACTCTTTCCCCTTCATTCCTGCTGCCTGTGGAATTTGCCTGTGAATTCACCTACGATTTAAAAATATTTCATCTACATGTTACCATCTAAAGGTTTCAGGAAGTTTTATCTCTCTGAATTCTTTTGCACTTCCCATTTGATGAGTTCTCAACTAGCATTCCTTTCTTTTCTGTGTCCCAGCAACCAAGGCCCTGTGAGATGCAGCTGGGTGAGATGTCAGCAGAACTTCAGTTCAGCTGAATTTAAAGCTGGGGGTGGGGGCAGTGGGGATAATTTGGGGGATGTATCTGATATGTAAATCTAGTCAATGTTATTTTTTGTATGTCTGTATTATCTTACAGACAATCTAATGATAGAAGCACCCTCCCTTTTTCTTCTGCCTTCCTGAAACACTAAATTCACTCCTTTTATCCAAACAGAAGGTATGTCCAGAGAACAGCATGCTCTTGGGTGTTCAACAAATAACAATTATAATAATGATTTTTTTTTTTCCTTTCCCAGGTACTGTGGCCTCGATACCAACCTGTTACCTTGAATCATAGTGGTGGGATTCATGGTCACCCACACAGCCTTGATCATGCATCCATTCAAACTTCCTCAGAATCCAACAGCAGCCTCAGATGGGAGAAGGTAATGCATGCTGGAGCAGCCTATTGATAACTTTATTTTTACCAAAACCTCCTCAGTCTGTCAGGTGCAAGTGCAGCATCTCCAGTGATGGCTTTCTTGGGCAGCGCTGTACCAGAACTGTTTGAGAATGTGGTAGGTTCTGTGGGGTTATCAACTCATTGAGTCCTCACTGAGGACTTCAGGGTATTTATATACAGCTTTCTTCAAAAGCTACACTGATTTTTCATTGGATTTTTGTACCCCCATTGGTCCTTTTTGAAAGCTGTCAGGCTATTCCCATATAAAGGAAATATTTCCTAGTTAACTGTGAAAGTGTCTTGATGCGTATCTAAATTCTGGTTGATATGATGAAACATTGTCATTTCTAATGTATGTGTCATCCTTAATTACTACTCAGATTCAGGACCATGCCTTGACTCGTTTCATACAGCTGCCCTGGAATTTTCAGGTATGTGGGGGTTTGAGACCACAACTGTGGTCAACTTTACAAATTGACAAAAAAGTTTACAACTTAAAAATACTGAAACTTCAAAAGCTAGCCAGCCAGATCATATTTGGACCCTTTATGACTATGAAATAAATTCTCCCACGAGGAAAATGACTAACATGCAGTATATGAAATATGGTTAATGTGCTCCTTGCTGGACAAATCAAATGGAATAGAGCACACGCTAAACTGGAGCGATGAAAAGAGAAGGGCACTGTTGAGTAGTGGTGGATGCTTCCAAGGCTTTCTACTACAAGCTGAGTCAGGGTTTTGCAGAACTTCTGGCCTTGAAATTTTTTCCAGGGATCCTTCTGTCACCCTGTAAAATTGCTGTCATCTGCTAATGCTAACTTGCTGTCTAAGAGTGGCACCACTGTTGCTCAGTAAAATGCATTAAGGTTCCTTGACCAGACCAGTAGAACATTAGACACTGCCTTCTATTAACTATCTATTTCACAAGAGTATGAACCACTCTAAATTCCTAAATATTAGTGCTCAGTAGCAGTAGTAAGGAGATCAGGATCTGATGGTTGTAAGGCTGTTTCTGACCTTCAGTTCCACCCACCCCATTGTTCTGCTTGCCTTTGGGCAAGCCTAGGGCCTTAGACTAGTTCTTATTCTCCTTAAAATAGTTCTGTGTAAACTTCACTGGCATCGAGATCAACTTCTGCACTGCAAATAGCAAAGCATTATGCAACTGTTATAAGATACTTGTGTGAAAGTGTCACGAGATCGGGATGGGCTGCGATCTCTCCTCAAGGAGTTCTGAACAGTACCTTGATTGGAACAGGAGACAGATTCAACCTGATTGAATCTTTATATGGAATTATAGGACAACGAGCACCAGCCACTTAGCTCATCTCATAAACCCTAATAATTAAAACTGCCATGTTGCAATAATAATGGCTATTCCGGATACCCAAGCAAGAAAAATGCACCTTTGATATGCTGTGGCATAGGCATGATGAAAACACTGAGTTTAATGGAGGATGTATGTAATAGGAGTTACCATACAGAACCTGCAGTTGGAAATATATAAACACTCTTCCCAACAGGATTTCACTGTGTCACAATTCATTAGGAAAATCGGCAATAACTGACAAGATAGGCACAAAATGGATTTTCATGTTGCTGGGATGAAGTATGGCTCCCAGCAATTAATGGTTTTAGTCATATTAAGCAGATAAATAATGCTATCTGACATTACAGTATTTCACATTACACTAAAATTTTGTAACATTTGCTCATAATGTGAGTTGAAATATGTTACCTAGGAAAAAAAATGTTATCTCTGGAACAGTCAAACCCCATTAGAAACCTTAGGCTTGAAAAATCACAATGTTAACAGTTATATCCCCTAGCAAAGGTTTTCTTTCCTTAAATAGTGTTAAATTTAAACCCAGAAGCTCTAGTCTCTTTTGGAGTTACTCTTCCATAGTGCATTGAGCTTGAAAGGAAAATTCAGTGCATGGAATGTATTGTGCCATTACTGAGTGTTGGTGGGAGAAACACTAGGAAGAACTGCAGAAAGAGGGGAGCCTGTAGAATGAAATAATATCAGGGACATTTATGTTCTCTAAAAAAAGAAGTGTTTCTACATTCTGCTTTATTAAAAAAGCTCCTATTCTTAATATGACCCTATTACTCATTATTGATAGATAACTTGATTATTCTAAACCTCATTCTAATTGTCATGTTTTTTCATGGCTGGGTAAAAGCTACCTGAGTATCATTCTTTTGGGGGAAAAAAAAAAGCTTTTACAGTAAAATACTGTGGGTCTACATTTCCAGTTTTGCATGAACAACTCCTCTGATTTCAGCATTCTTACTCCTGTAAGCATAGTTTTATACTGGAAAATACCTATTGTGTACCAGGCATTAACAGGAATCAAGAACAAACATGGGAACATGATTTCTCTCTTGTGTGATGCTAATTCCACTCCAAATTCATTTAGTAATGTGGAAGGAAATGTGATTGCTTGTCAAAGCACAGATGTGGTTTTTTTTTTGTTGGGACAGTGCACAGTGCATTGGGAAGTGTCATGTTTAGCTGAAGGCAACAATGCTTAGTGTCTCAGCACCCAACTCCCACTGAATTTCAACAAGAGTGAGCAAACAACCTTCCCTTGGGCTTCAGTGAAAATCCCTGGCTTAGTATCCAGTCTGAGCTGCAGTTTCACTTGCAGGAAATAAGCCTTTTTTGAGGTCTTTTAAGGTATTGTTTCCTGAAACAGCAGAAGATAATCTGAGTGCGGAGAGAGTACTGCAAATCTGTTACTAAAATATATTAAATTTTGATATGAAAGAACAACTTACCAAAAAAAAAAAGATTTTTAGGGTTATTGAATACAATAAACCTTTCCAAATCCAAGCCATAAACAAACCAGATGATCATTTACATGTGCCAAGATACAATTTTATTGCTTCTCAGGTAGCACTGCATTTAGGCATTTATTTAACTTGAGGGTACTGTAAAAGCAAAAACAGTTCACTTATGTCTTATGACATTTGTCCTATTGTACGTTACTGGAAGAGGTAGGGACTTTTCAGAGACATTGCTGGCAATGTCATAAGAAGTGCACACCAAAAGCTCAATAACGGTGCTAGCAAGAACATGTCATCTCTGCCAGACTCTGGTATCTAGATTTAATTACCTTCAGTGAGAAGATGTAAAATATTCCACCACAGTTCTTGCATGACCTTACGAGAAATGACCCTGCTTACAAAGGTCACAGCTCTGCGTTGTCTCATGCTGATTTTTCACAGATTTGCTGAACTGCTGGAGTGTGTCACAACCCGGGAGTCTCAAAGCTCCTCTCTGGATGGCTGTGTGACCACCAGTGTGTGATGCTGTACACTAAACCTCTGAGGAACCTCCCAGTGACTGCTGTGGAGCCCTAATCTCCCAGGTATTCCTGTTCAGAAATAATTCTAGCTGCAGCAACTATGTAATTGGACTTCTTTCTAGCTTTTCTTTTTTTTTTTTTTTTTTTTTTAATTGAGGTGAAGAAGAAACAGTTGGTGCTGTTCATCCAGCTGCTGTTTGTAGATGACCACCCACTGTTGTAGGAGCTGCCAGTGACCCAGTCCTTTGGGAACTACTGGCTTTAGAGGCTTGGTTTGTGCTTTCACATCCTCTCTCTGTGTTAGTCCATGTTAGTGTTATTGCACCTTCGTAGTATCAAAAAGAAGTATTGTTTTTTATTGTGCTTATTTTAAAACCGGTACATTTAAAAACAACCAAACTTATCTAACTTGGGTATATAAAAATATACATATAACAGCTCACATTTTACAGTAAAAAAAGAAAGCACCTGTGTGGAAAGCTTACCCCCTTTTTGGGAAGGAGAGCTGTCTTTGTGGAGTTGCTTCAGTAACGCGTACTTATACGTATATACATAACAAAACCAGAACATTAGCCACATAAATCTGTCCTCTTATGTGGCAGAGGAGGCAGAAGGCCCAGAGGGGTGATATGTCTCATTCTTTCTCCATCACAGAGCTGCTGCCATTCACACTGCACGAACAAGTGCGCGGCTCGGGTAAAGTGCGAAAAGCGTGAGGTAAATTATGCTCCGTGTGGCACAATTCCTCCCAGGAAACAGCGTAACCAACAGCCCCCAAACAGTTGTTAAGTTACCCTGCCGTCTGTCTGAACTCCACATCCCTTCTGCTCTGTGATGGGGGGTCAGAGAGAAGGGCCAGCTGCACATGTGAACCAGGTCCCTTCTGCAGCACCTCTGACCTGAAGTGGGAGACAAAAACTGTGTGGAGACAAAGGTTGTATCAAACCTCTTCTCTGGATCGAAGTCTTAACTTTAAGTTGTTATATGCTATTAAAAAAGACAAGTAAACAACTCAGTCTGTTTAAACATTAGGTTTCTTCCGAACCCTAGCTGCATTTCACTATGGTAAGAGATTTGAAGAAAATGTTTCACTATTAAACCTCCTCGCAATTACGTTTTTTAGAAGTGCCTTTTCCACGTCAGGCTCTAATCTACTCAGAGAAGTTACCTTTTTATTTTTTCAAAAATAAAACTGTAGTAACTATATATTGTATTTAACCATCTGAAAAGAGTAAAAAGCTATTTCTAAGCGGTTTCTGAGGTAATAAGCTGGCACGTTAAAAATACATTAATGCAAGTCATTCAGTTGTGAGTGTCCCTTGCCCATCTGCCCCTGAAAGAAGGGATGGGCACAGTGATTTCAGTGAAGTGGAGAAAAGGGGTGTAGCATCCTGGTTAGTATTCCTATCATAGCTCATCGTGGTTTCTTGTGAGGTCCTCCCCATAATTAGTAGCTTGACTTCCAACGAACATATTCCAGTTGTCAAGAACCTCCTCTTTCGTTAGTTTTTGATCCTGGCAGGAGGAAAACAAAACCTCTGTGAGAACATTTCCAAAGAATGAAAATCCTCTGGTGTACTTTGCTGAAGATGGTTGCTTATGTCAGCAATTTACAAATTCTCTGAGTAAGAATTTTTTGGCTTTTCAGGTTCACACTTCGCTCACAACACACCTGTGAAGATCATCACCTGGACTCGAGTGTGCCACACTACAGGAAGTGGATGCACTGAGTCAGTCTTTAGTGAAAGGTATGTGCTTGATTATAGAACTGATTTTGCTACCCCCTATGTAAATAGATCTTTATTTTCCCCTTGTAATCTAAATTAACATTCCAAAGTCATGACCACCTTAAAGGAAAAGAGTATTTCTACTGTGTTAAAACACCCATGCTTAAGATGACAAATAGATTCTTATCTCACCTAATGAAAGCCGAGGGAACTTCTGGAGCTGACAAACTATTTTACTACTTTTACTTTGTGATTCTAACCCTCCCAACTGAAACTGGCATGGAAACATTAATGCACCAGCAATTCTAGCCTCTGAAACTCCATTTAAAGTGTACTAATATGAAAAGTCATCAGGAAAAAATTGCTGCAAGCTGACATTTAAAAAAAAAAAAACAAAAACAAACCATAACAGATTGTATTACTCTTTTAAAAACTACAGTAGAATGCTACATACCTTGTCTACATCAGACTCATAGACCAAGTGCCTGGCTTCAGCCAGGGCATGATCATAGTCTTGTGGGAGAATCCAGTGCTGAATCTCATCTTTGTCCATCTTTCCATCCTTGTTGAGGTCACGAAAATCTGCAAACTGTTCACGCTCTGTAATCACCCACTCAGGCTCTGGTCCACCCTCTTCATTTGCAAACATATCAGCTGGAAAGGAAATAAAAGGTCTCACTCGAGTCATATTTAATTTGCAAATTATGCACAGGCTAAAGACATGTGCACAGTGTTCCTCAGAGGAAGACCAAACTTTTCACTCTTTGCACAGCATCTCTTTGTACAGAAAATTAAATGTGGGGTGTAAATAGAGTAGCTGTGTGCATCTTCTTTCAGGCCTATTTCTTCACTGCTGGTGATTCTGTCCTTTCTTACATTACCCTTGTCTCTTAACTGTGTACTCCTGGTCAGGCTAACATGAGAGGTGAATGTGTTCAAAGGCCATCATCACTGAATTTCAGAATGAAAAAATTCTCTAAGGGTCTTGAGTTAAATAGCAATCACAAGCTTTAGTGCTTCAGTCACATGGGGAGAAAGGAACTCAGCCATTTTATCTTGTCCCTGCCAGCAAATGTCTTTGTGGATAAGATCAAACTCCAGCCAGCAGGGAGTGATTAAAGAAAAAAAGGCACAGGGGAAACTTAGGCAAACAAAAAATTGCTAAATGGAACTTGCAGGCTTTTATCCTGCTTTTAGAGAGCTCTGTGTAAGAGACAATTCAGCTTAGTAGACGAGTCTTGTTTTAACCACGCAGTGCTGTAGCACATTCCAGCAGAAAATACTCTCCTACAAAGAATGAGCTGGAGAAGTCATGAATCAGTGGTGCATTCTGTGAAAAACCACAGGCATAGGGGCACTTGTCATAGATTGGTACCTCGGGATGGAGCACCATTTGTGACACGGGATGCAGAGATCACATCAGTCCTGTGCTATATTTAGGAAGCATCGGCAGGACAACGCCACAGTGGCAGCTGCTATCTGCACAAACAGAGTTAGGACAGGAGCAGCGATTATTAAAGAGCAAGTGATTTGTAACTGAACTGGTTTTTGCATCACAGGCCTTCCAAATGACGAGTAGTGTGTCCACTTTGTTCTGCTGGTCACTGTGGCTAATTGGTTTTTTTTGGTTTTTTTTTTTTTTTTGCTCATCAGGGCTGCTTGTTCCTCGAGCCTTCCACTTTTCTAAATAGAATTAAAGCCTGCTTCTTGATACTGCTCCTCCTCTCCTATGCCTTTTGTGTTTGGTTGTCAAGGATGTGCTAAGGAGAAGTGAACCCCACCAGGCTGGTCTCAGGGCCAGAGGCTGGCTGATACCCATAAATGAAAAAACATAAATGCTGATTTCAAAGCTAGGAGTAGCCTCCCCTGACTCTGCAGTGTGTGAGTTCTCTATTGCCACTGTCCACAGCGTCCCTGAAATGTTCTGTCACCTGCCCATGCACAGTAAGAATTTAGTTCTCTTTGCTCAACATGATAAGGGATGTTTTGCTCTGCTGTTTCTGTGAATCTAAAACAAATTTTGTAAAAAACAAAACAGGAGGAAAGAAAGGGAAGGAGGGAGGAATCATTCTATAACCTTCGGCAGATTTCCCCATCAAATACTCGATGTAGAGACTGACATTTTTGGACTTCTTTTTCTTGTCTCCTCATAAACCATCAAAGAAGAGATTTAGTTTTCTGTTGGTTTCTTAACCCTGACTTCATCAAAATTAAAAAATAATTACACCTGAAAAAAGGGAAGTAAGACTATTTAAGCATAGTTTTCTCAACTCATGAAGGAAACTTCAGACAACACATTCACTTTCTTTTTTTCATTTTTTAAAGTGCAAATTATATTGTTTATTTGAAGCAACTGACACGTCCTGTCAATTTGATTTTTATCATCCTTGCCAATGTGGGGTGATCGTGACTAGAACATTCTATGTTCCTATCTATAGAAGACAAGAAAAACCTGCATTCACATGGTAACAAATGTTGACAATTACCTTATAATTATATGTAGGTAATGTCACTGAATGAACTGAAATTACTGTGGAAATTATGCTGCTCTGTTATTTCAGTCATAAATGAATAGCACTCACTTTCTGGGCTAAATATAATTTACAGGGAACAGAACCCCCTGCCATTAATTAAGGTATGTACGCTGCTCCTGATTCTGTGCGAAGCGATCTTTACAGCACCACTTGAAACAGGAAGATTCATCCAAGTTTGCACTAATGCCTTCCTGGTGCTGCTTTCTCGATTTAAAACCCATCAAAGTGAGTGCAGTGGAGAGGGGGGCGGGTTCTGGTATAGCAGTAATGATTCAAAAGGCTAAAATGTATCATGTACTGCTGCTCCCCACTCCTGGTTCTGTTTTGTCTTCATGGGTCTAAGTGCACGACAGCAGCCAACTGCCTGGTGTGACTAAGTTTGTGTAAATTAACTGTGACTGATCTGCTGAGGGTGTTTCCCACTTTGTTCTCTTTCTGCCACTGCAGTAATGCACTGCTAACTTTCACGCATTTCACAACTTCTTTCAGAATCTTAAATCTTTAGCGCAGTTCATTTTTCAGTGTATCTTCCATTTCTAGAGGAAATACAGTGGTATCACCATTAGAGAAGTGTGGGGCTTTACTTACTAATTAAACTAGGAGAAAAAACTAGTGGAAAGAAAAGGTGAATTTTCTCTTTTTGCAGTGTGTGCTTCCCAGCTGTTTTGCATATCTGAGTAATATTCAAACTTGGGAAAAGATTAATTCACTTTCTAATCTTCCTGTTAATGTCATTTAGTATACAGAGAATATCCCTCTCATGAAAAATATTATTCCAGATCCTCTTCTCTTATTCTCATATAACTCTTAGCTGAGTTACATGAGAACATGAGGAGGATCTTATGCTGGTAAGTGTGAGGAACCTTTTCCTGGTGATGTTGCCGTCTGCCTAAAATGAAATTAAGCTTTCTGGGTTGGGTGGTTTGTATAAAATAGTTGAACTGGAACAGGGAACTGTTTATCCCTGGGTTGTTGATGCTGCTGCAGATTTGAGAGATGGAAAATATGGATTGGAGATTATATAAGAAACAAGTATCAATACTTACCAATGTATTCATCTTGATCCACGAAACCATCCCCATTTTTGTCTATGTCTTCCAAGGTTTCCTGGAAAATAGTTTTGCATCGAAGTAACCAAGAAAAAAAAGCTGAGAATTCTGACTATTTGCCTCTTTGATCATTTAATGTTTTTGAGGCCTTGACCTGCCCTTGCACACGAGTGATTGTGCTCTTACTAATGCCAGTGTCATTGTTGTTTATACAATGAATACACAAATATCCTTTCATGGTGAAAAAATTCCCTGTATGAATGAACTGAACACCATGCTAAAGTCAGGGGCAGATACAAGCTTGCATGAAACACTTGGGTGCTGCATGTCAGCATACCCCTCCTTTTATTTTGGTTTAAGTCTGTGCCCCAAGACCGTTTCTTGATTCCATTTAGGAGCTGTCTAAGTGCACTTAACAAGTCTTTTTTATATTGAGAGTTCTAAATCAAGTGGATTTCATGAAAGGCATCCCTTTCTGTTCCCCACTTAGCTATTATGTGTGTGTCTCCTTCTAAACCCTGCCTGGAAAGGTTAGAGAAGCACTTCAAAGCTCATCCATAAAAATAAAAGTGAAAATAATGGCATTGATTTTGCTCTGCTTACTAGGACAACAATGTTTTTCATGTGCTCAAACTCCTCTGGGTGGAGGAAGGCAGTGAATTCTTCTCGAGTGGCAGCCAAGTCTCCATCCAGATCTGCAGTTTTGAATCGTCTTTCATCTCTGGGCAGCATTTTCTTAAAACTGTGCTGATCAGTTGCATCTTGGAATTCTTCTGGATTTTCTGCAAATTAATCAAGATGATCTCAAAAGTGTTTTCCTTTAAAACACACTAGCACAATGAAGCTCCCCAACTTGTTGTTTGAGTGTAGAAATACAAAGGCTACTCTTTCCTGTGAAGTTTTTAATTCAGGGGTCAAGTACATGTTTTGATTTTTGAAGGTGACAATAGTAGAGGTGAATTTCTTATGTTGCAATCCAGGATAAAGGATTTTGCAGTATTATATATTAGTCCTCACAGATTTATATTTTACCTGCCTTTACAAGCACCACTGAGGCAGCATTTGGGGTAGATTTCATTCCCAGAAGTTTTATTCTTCTTTAGGAATTAATATGATCTACACAACTTTGCAGTTTCAAGAAGCAGGCAAACCAAAGAAAGGTGGTTTCAGAAGGTGGCAGACTGTCTGAAATTATCTAACTGCTACGCCTCTGCTGCAGGGAACCTAACAATTATTTTCAGTTTAAAACAATGACATTCTTTCAGGGTGTTCAGTGGCATAAAAGGAATGGTATTTGATATAATTTTTTTTTAATAGGATCATTAAACTGACTTCAGACGTGAAAAATATTCATAACAATTTCGCAAATCAGATGTTGGGAGACAAACACAGGTGAAAAAGACTAGGCCAGGAATTACAGATGGGAATTTTAAGCATTCATTAACACAAGCCCACAGTGTAGTAGCTGTTCTCTGAATCTTGGGGATTACAGAGAGCAAAGACAAAAGGGCTGAGAAGGCTTCCCAGGGATAATGCTGCAGGGATTGTGTGTCAAATATTTCCTTCCACAGATGTAACAGGCTCCATTTTAATCTAAGGTAGACGTTGGAATGATTATTGCTACTGGAAGCTTGCTCTAGAAACTGTCTCTCCGGTAGGTAAATATTGCTTTCTCATTTCCAGTAAATATAAATGGTCAATTAATACTGATTTGTTGCTCTGTCAGTATTGCCCTTTTAGCTTAAGTGATCTCTTCTCCTCATTTCCCTTCATTAAGTTATAAAAAGCAAAGCAAAAGGGTGAGGGCAGAATTCGGGTATATTTTTCAATAAATGTTTCTTTTTGACTGATTTGTTAAGAATTTTCATCTGCAGTGGATCACAGTCTGAAGCAAGTTATTCTCCAAAACAATTTTAATGAATAACTTTGTTAAAGCTTAGATTCATTTTTTAGCATCTAGAATGAAGATTTTAGACAGAGTGAATTAACAAACATAGTTAATTACACAATATAAATATTTTTAATTAAAATACTATTTTAAATATTAAAAATAATATATTTTTAACCGGAGGAGACTTTAATTCAGCTGTGTTAGTACATTTAATGATATCTCTACAAAACCTTCTTTGTGCTGGTGGGCTGCAATAATTAACTATGAAGTGCTTTTGACCTCTGAGCATTTACAAAATTTAATGTGATTTTCAAGAGACCTGAACGAGACACCGAACTTCATACCTTATAATCCCCAAAATCCTTGATCATACAATCTGAAAACATTCTCTTACCTAGATAATAACCATATGTGGCTTGTTTGTATTCTTCCCAGGCAATTTTATTGTCCTTGTTTAGATCATAGTCCTTCCAAACTTTAGCCACGTTTTCGTAGATATAGCGCTTCTGTACCCGCTTAATCCAGGTTTTTAACTCCTCTGTTGTGAGATAGCCATCTTTGTTGTCATCTATTCTATCCACAATCTTCCTGTAAAGAAAGAGATCAGAGTCCTAAAGGGTTGGCAGAAAAAAAAACCCTGCATATCAAGGCCACTTCTAGTAATCTTTATCTGGCTCTGATTTTCCACAAAAAAAAAGGAGTACTCAAAACTCATAAAGCTGCCCTACCGGTCTTTTTTGAGTACTCTATTCATTATTCAAATATCGTTACAAATAACTTGTAAATGGAACCTGTGCAATCAAAATTAGTGAACAAAGGGAACCTCAGATAATACCTGGCTTTCTTAGGTTGTGTCTACTGTCTTAGGGGCACTTGTTCTTCCCTGTCAATAGGGAGTGGCCAGGCTGGCTCGGAGCAGGAGGCACCAACTTCACTACAGGAGAATGTCTGTACTTGAGCTTGCTGGAGGCAACCAGGGCAAAAATCTAGGATGTGGTGGACACCTGCAGTTTCTCCCTTGCCTTTCCAGCAGATTGGGTGGAGTGACTTACATCCCCAGCATTATGCAGTCATATACACCATGTGCAGTCTTCCCTTCCATGCCTGTCCTTCCACTGCTGTTTCTTTCCTTCCATTCCCATGGGAAAACAATATTGCTGGGATTGCCAGGAATGCCTGCTACTTGCTAAAGCAATATTAGTTTGCAGCAGGTCTCCAGTCACTGGTGGCAGGTGGGACATAAACCACTGTCCTGGGTAAAGCTGCCACCTTCAAGTGCTGTTGAAATCAGGGGTGAAAGGTGCTGGTGTGCTTCCAGGGAAACTCCTGTCTTTGTAACGTTCTGCACACAGCTGCAGATAAAACTCACCTGAAAAACTACGTTAAAAAAAACAAAAATAGGGCAATGCTGACTTGCTGTGCCCACGGAATACCTACATGTCATTGGTATGAAAGGGGTAAAAGCAGGAGCTGACTTACCTAAATCCTGAGTTGACATTCCTAAACCTTCAGGCAGCCAAAGGACCCAGGGAAAGGTTCTCCACTTTTAAAAACTCTTTTCAATTCAACATTTTGGTTCTCCACAGAGAAACCAACCCTGGCCAACTGGAACTGCTTGAGTAGTGAAGCAATGTCCTTTCACAAGCCTTACCTATGAAAGTGGTAAGTAGTCAAATAACAGCAGCAGCTTCTGCTGAATTCCCAGCAATCTTGTGCCAGTCTGATGGTATCAGACTGATTTTATAAACATGCCATTTCTGAGCAATGGGGGGGGGGAAAAAGGGGCTGCTGAATTTGCTTTCTGAATTAGTAAAGTATGAATTAACTGAGTAGAAAACCTTTTCTATTTTGCATAAATCTCATGGAGAATTGACTGCCAACGGTCCCTTTCACTGCATGATGGACTGTATTTGTCAACAGATTTTCCCCACAATGAATTTGATTGGTTTATATGGTATTTCTTTCTATTGTTAAATGTATTAATTATAATAAATTATTTTGGCAGTAGCTCTTGGCTATTTTTAACATGCAAGAAGTCAGGACTGTTTGGTAGATGTTTTATGCCTCTTCCTTTTCACCTGTTTTTATAGGTCCATTGCATCCATGTGCACTGTTTCACTCTGCTTCTCAGCTGAAGATGGAGACAATGAAATAGTTTTGCCTTCAGACTCCCAAAGGCACGGGTATCAAGCTACTATATGGACTGTGGACCTCACTTTTTATATTGATAAATTACCTGTAAAATGGCTTGTGATCATTCTAAGCTAATGCACATTGACCGGTCTGAAAAGCCCTAGTGCCTCAGGTTTAAATGGTGAATTCTTAAATACAGAAAAAAATTCAAGGAGCATGTTAAGAGACATAAAATTCCAGCTCCTATACAGGAATTTACCTGCACAGGTGTGTAAATACCTGAAAGTTTACTTTCTCTGCACCTGATGTGAGTACAACTGCACGTTGATAAACTCTGGCTTTGGTCTGTATATAAAGCAGAAACGTTTATTTTGTGAGGATCTCTAATCGTCTTCTGTGTTCTCTTAAAAGTGGCAGACCACTCACAAACGGCAGGGAGAAGGTTCAGATGCCTGCAGCCCCGCTCCCCTCCTCCTCAGCCCACCTCCAGGATTACATCTCGCTTCTCCAAAGACAGGTGAGTTGCAGTACTGCACGTGGATGGGCAGTGTGGGATTCCTCCTTTGCCAAGTGATCCAGCGTGGGAGGACAGGGAGAAGGGATGCAACTGAGGTTGCAGGTAGAGTGTGCAGGGCTATTTTTCTATGCTAGCTAGTTCCTTTTTGTTTGCTGGAAGAAGGTGAGAGTGGCTTTGCATTAATGATGCCTAGCCCTGGGATCCAGCCCCACCATTGGTCATTGGGATGATGGACGTCCTGCCACCCTTCCTAAGCAAGGTAAAATAAATACAGCAGCATGTACTTTGGTTAGAGCAGCAGACTGTATGTCCCAGAAATCATTTAGAAATAGCTTTTATTTAAATCTGTCTTCTCCCTAAAAGCCAATCACTTGCTGAGAAGTGACTCTATCTGTAACCCACTGGGGTTGCCCCTAATGAAACTGGGGAGGGGAAGGGGGGGGTAAGCATATCTGATTATTAGGACATGAAATGTTTTTAAAATCCTTTCTTTAGCTCACAGTACCTTATCCAAAATTACAAGCTTGGGAAATGCTGAAAGTTATGAAACTTTCCCACAGGGCCCCTCAGGATCTCTGATATTCTGATGCACAATGCTCCCCTCATAGTGTGTGCTTTGGTCCTCCGAGGGACACTCCTGTCACCTCCCTTTAAAAGGTTACTGACAGTGGCTGTAGCTTAATGTGCCTGTGTCACCTCTCCAAGGGGCACACGCTGAGATCACCACAAGTTAAGCTTCTTCCCTTGCTGAGCCAACGTTTGTAAACACTGTTTAAAAGCAGCTGTATTGTTAAATCATACCCCCAGCTGAATTATCTCTTCTGGTGTAGGTGCAGACCAATTTTAATAAGGCACGTCCGTTTCAGTGACACGCTTTCGTAAGAATCTAGGTCATAAATCCTGTACGCTGAGAACAAGGTCTTAGGATGGACCTAGACAGACAATCAGTGAGTACCATTCCCTACGGTACTTTACGAGGCAAGGGGAATCTTAGTGAGAATGTGCAGATATTTCAAATTATCTCCTTGCCAGTAACTGCATTAAAGGATCTTCCCTTAATTCCTGTTAAACTTAGTTCTGCCTAATGATCTGGCTTCCTGTAGATTCCTGGCAGCAGCATGGAAGCGAGAGCAACACAGAAACACAGTGGGCAAAGATGTCTCAAGTGGAAAAGCTGTGGGAAGATGCTTCAAGCGGACTTGTAAACGTAGCTGTAAATAAGGAGTGATTTAAACTTGATTCACATCGATGTGGTGGGAACAAGTGACCCGGAGTTGGGGAGCTGTAGCAGCAAAGCCCTCCAGCAACAGGTGAGGTCTGTCCAACTCCAGGCGCAGCACTATGAACAGCAGCTCCCTCCACAAGGCTTGCTGCTGTAGGGCCAGGAAAGGCAGGAGAGAAAAACACCAAAGTGATGAATTGTTGGCTGCTCCTTCACAAAACCAGCAGGGTGTGAGAGAATTAGGCTGAGAAAGTTGGGGCTGGAGAAGAGAAGGTTGCATGGAGACCTCGTGGCAACCTCCCAGTATCTGAAGGGGCCTACAGGGAAACCAGAGACGGACTCTTTATCAGGAACAGCCGTGATAGGACAAGGAGCAACGGGCAGGAATTGAGAGAGGGGGAATTCAGGTTAGATATTAGGAAGACATTTTTCCCTGTGCGGGTGGTGAGGCACGGAAACAGGGAGGCTGTGGATGCCCCAACCCTGGTGGAATTCAAAGCCAGGCTGGGTAAGGCCTTGATCAACTTGGTCTTAGTGGGAGGTGTCCCTGCCCACGGCAGGGGGTGGCGAATTGGGACTAGATGGTATTCAAGTTCCCTTCCCACCTCTTAATGTTCTATGATTTCAGAGCTATCGCTGCCACACCGGGGTACAGGATACTACACTGGGATACAGGGTGCTGCACTGGGATATAGGAGACTACACTGGGGCACAGGGTGCTGCACTGAAGGGTCCATGGAGCGGGCACAGAGCATCCCACCCCGCCGTGACACCAAGGCAAGGCATCCCCCACGCCGGGCCCTCCCCCTGCCACGTCCGCCGCCCCGTCCGGCCGCCTCACCCCAGGCGCTCCCGGCTTTCCTCCGGGCTCAGCTGGTCGAAGCTCCGCGCCTCCTCCTTGCCCAGGAAGGCCTCGTGGTCGTACTGGAAGCCGGGCCGGTCGTCGTGCTGGGCTCCGGGCCGCGCCCGCTCCTGCCGCGCCGTGGGCTTGCCCAGCGCTCCGGCCGCCAGCAGCAGCGCCGGCAGCAGCAGCAGCAGCAGCGCCCGGCCCGCACCCACACCCGCCATGGCCCCAACCCGCACCCCGCTCCCACAGCCCCGCTCCGACCGGCCCGACCCTCCGCCCCGCCCCGGGCCCCGCTCCCCGCTCCGCCCCCGGCCCGGCCATTGGCAGCGGGGCCGGCCCGGCCGCCACGTCCGCACCGGGGGCACGGCCGGAGGGGCAGAGGGGCCGCGGGGCAGGGGGGTCCCTCAGGCCGCCCTCACGAACACGGAAGGAGCGCTCCGAGCACTTCGGTCACCCCGCAGCGACAGGCTGATGGTGGTCTCTCTGCCGTGTGATTTCTTGTTTGTTTGTTTGTTTTCATGGTAAGTAAACAATAAAGCTACAAGTAAAAGCAAACAACCCCCCCCCAAAAAAAAACAAACAAACAATAAACGAAAAAAATCCCCCCTCTTGACTCTGTCTCGGGTGTTACAGCAATCTGATATCCCCACAATCATAAAAAAGGGCTGCAAGCACTCTCGCAGAGGATATTCAAGGTCATGGGGTCACTGTCACTGTAAGGGAAGCAATCCCGGTGTCCTGAAAACGCAGGGGGGAGAAAGCACAAACCATCCAGCAACGAGAAGGGATTTGTTTTGTTCTGTTTTGCTAAATTAAGAGTTGTTTTGCTCACGGTTGTAAAAGTCTCTAGGCAGAGGTAATTGAAATTTACCCATGGTGATTCCATTTCCTGTGTTACACTCTTAATTCACAATTAGAGAATTACACCATAGAGAGGGCTGTCATCCTATGCAGCCTGTTGCATGTTATGATCCTGTTGCCGAGTTCATCCTGTGATGAACTGTAGGACCACAATGTGCACCACCAGCAAGGCTGCTCTGTCCATTGTTGCTTTGGACATGAGGGTATCGCTAGTTCCAAATTGCAATGACTGTTTTGTTAGCCTGGCCCACAGGGTATATAAACCACATTTATGATGTGGCCTTTGGGTGTGCCAGTAACGCTGACATGCAACATGCAGACCACAGCTTCCCCTTGCACTGTTGTTACCCTGTTTGACCTAAACTTGTAGCTGAACTATGCTTGGCACAGGAGTTGCTTGTAATGACAACAGAAACGTGGTGGTGGAGATTTCCACACTTGCTGTTTTCTGCCTTTTGTGACTTGTGCAAGGTGCAAATGCCTCAGAATCGTTGGCAACAGTAGCAGATTTCAAACATTTAAACAGTCAAATATATTGTTTTTTTTTACTTAATTAGTGTGGAACACTAATGCACCCCTTTCAGCTCAGTCACACCAGCTGCCCTTTGCTTTAGGTCCGTACAGACTGTCCTCTGGGTGTGTTTGTACATCCAGAGCTGAGCAACTGCTTCAGTGCTGTTGGTGAGAGCTGTGATACGTGTGTGGCAGCTTCAAAACGGTTCAGCTGATCAGGTTAGCAGTGTTTGAGTTTACGAAGCTAATGAGATGTAATCTTTTTATTGTGTTTGAGTTTGGATGATTTATTTATTTATTTATTTATTTGTGTTGAGCATATAGCTGCAAACCAAAGTTTTCATTAACATATTCAGGAGTCTCATATTTGTGCGATAATTCAGATATGCTCTTTTTTGTGCCTCAGTCTTCTGAAATTCCTGTCCCTGATTCCTACATCTATAATTTTGTTTCGAATGTTTTCCCACAAGTGAGGCCGTGCCGAGGAGCTGAATTTTTAGCTTCTTGATCCACAAGTGATGGAGTGTGCTGCTAGTTCAGAGAGGAGTCATTTGCACGAGTAACAGGTAGGCTTTGCTGCCCATTCACTCATCAGTGGTATGATCAGACATCAGCTTGATGCTTGTGAAATATGCAGAGGAATATGAAGTTATTTGAGGGATGTGGGAAATGAATCTATGTGTTTTGTTGTCAGAATAATTTGGAGCCACTTCTGTGAGAAAAGTTCTAGTAACAGCCATGCAGAATGGGCTAAGTGCCTACATGGTCGTTCATCTGAAAGCCTCCAGACACTGGGAGGGTTTGCCTCAGGGATATGGGTTCTGGCCATTGGAACATTTTAATTTGGGTTCAAGTGGGAGCGAGCCCTAAAATGTAGTGATCTTACAAGAGATGGGAAATCAGTCTTGGTTCAGGACCACTGGTAATAACAATAAAGATTTGATTGATCCAATATGACTTTTCGTGGAAAAGGACTGATACTGTGATTACTTGTCCTTAGAGGGCTGAAGTCTTAGATTTTAATGCTGAGAATAGGGTGCACATTCAGTCAAAACAGTTGTTGATCTGGTCAGTCATAGCGTTGCCAGATCTTTGTATCACTCAGATTAACTTTTACAGATTTTGCTGTTGGGCTATTGTGACTTTGAACTCTCAATCCTCTGTGAAGGCATGTCTTATACTCTGTTTACTCAGTTCACAAAATGGTAGTTTAATCTTAAGCCTTCTATCCAAAATACCTGTTTCCTAAAATATTTGGGTTTTTTTTTCCTGAAATATTTGTATTTTCTGGTTTAGAGGTATTACTATGAACATTTTCTCTCTGCTGAGAGAAACCTACTGCTACTGAATGATTAATTAGAGTTTAAGGTGCTGTTTTCACAATCCACACTTCTTTCAGTAATGCATCTGAGATATATACACATAAGGTTTCTTTGTAACATTGCAAAAGACCAGTCTGCAACATCGAAAATGTTTTTTAGCAATGCAGCAGCAGGCATGCTGGGTAGTTTATAAGCTTTTAATGAAACACTGGCAGATATTAGGGTTTTATGGGCTGGAAAACAGTGCAAATCAAAGAGCTTTGCTTACTGTTTATAGCGCTTTTCCCCTGAATCTAACAATATTTATCTCGCTTCTTCCATCTTGCACTTCGCTCTTCACATATTTACTTTCCCTTTTCACTGATGTATTTATAGTCAACCAGCTGTTTTGTATGAAATATACGTACAGCTACAAAATGCCTGTCATTGTGGGCATCCAGTTACCTGGATAAAGCCTGAGATGACTTGTTTCACATCTCTCTTTGTCTTCAGTCTGCCTGTACCCTCACGAGGGTACACAAAAAGTCAGCCTGCAAAATTTCTTGAAATCTTCTGCCTCCCCTAAATCTGTGGGGCATTCCTGACCATTGAGCAAAGACATCCTGGCATTGAGACTTCTCTTCCTCTGTTCTTCACAGAATTCCTTTGTGTATTTCCCACTCCCATGTGGTACTCGTGGAATTTGGCTGCATTTACGCAGAGATCCCCGTGTAAAGATGTAAAGCACCAATACTTTCACTGGTTTTCTCACCAACAAATCGAGTTCATTTCAGAGTCTCACACAGCTATGACTAACAGTCCCCTGAGGCAACCTGGAAGAATGAGAGAGTAGGTTTAACTCAGCAGTCCGGGGATCTCGTGGTGACCCTTTGTTATCAGGGAGTGATGGCTTTCAGGGGCTGGATACTGAAACACAAGTGAGCTCCACTTACTGGTGGTGAGTGTGGGGAAGTACCATCGTTCTTGGGATCAGTGTGGCAGGCTGCCTGGTTTCCCATGGAGAACTGTGAAAGGCTGGGTCTAGGATTACAGTCTCTTTCAGCTCTAAAAATATGCATTCTACAGCTCAGTTAGAGAGAATGGTGATCTTTGATGATAACTCTGTTAGTATTACAAGGAGGTAAAAATAAATGCCTGTGAGAAGCAGAAGAACTTGTTTTTCAGAGAAGTTACAAGTGGAAAATATAACAATTTTTCTCCTCCATTCTACTATACTCAGTAAGTCAAAATAACTAAATTGCAGTATTCCTTTGTACACAGAACTTATGGTTAGTTTGGATGGACATGAGACTCATGTATGTCACCTCAAATTAAATTATAGGAAACCGTTTTGTGTTTTTCGGAATTATGTTTTACATTTCCGTTAGGCTAATGTGGTTTACTTGGGTCACTATTTTATTAAAGCCAAAGCTGTTGAAAAGTTTCCATGGATAACAATGGGCTGCAGCTCAAGCTGTTTGTGTACAGTGCAACTGAATTTTATTGCAAATGTAGCTGTATCAGTATTGCAGAATGAGCTTTTAAGGTCTAATTTATTTTGGATGATCTAACATTAGATACCCTGTATTTGTACTTTCAGCCGGAATCTGCTGGGTGTTAATTACTCTTTTCAGCTTGGGTGTACAGCTGTAGAGAGACTGTAACTTTTGTCTCCGATCCTGTGGGAAACCAGAAGAGATCAGAGTACAATCAGATCCCGGCCAGCAAATAGCAGCAGAAACATTTCAGGAGGGGAAATGGGGGAACTTTCAGAGAACCACTTTGACTAGACATAGTTTTGGCTTGTCCTGACTAGCTGCTTCATCACACTACCACGTCCCTTGACTTTTTCTTAGCATGGATGTAGCCTACCTCACCCCCTTCCTCCTTCTCTTTCCTTCATCTTTGGCTTGGTTGCCAGAAACGAGTTTCTTGACATAGTCTGCCCAAAATAATCACGCCAATACTATGAGGCTGACAACCTTGTTTGCTCTGTATGATACACCACTTCTCTTTCTCCTTGCCTTTCTCGTCTACTTACTTACACTGTAAACTCTTTGGCAGGAATTTTCTACTCTTTCTACTGATTGATTTCTGGTTACTATTACTGGTGACTGTTTCTACTGATTTTCTACTGAGTATGTGCAGTGTCTCGCTCACTTGGACATGGTCTGAGTTGTCCCTTGAGGTACTGTTGTCAATAAGCATAGTTAAGAACAATTTTGGATCTCTCAGAAGCAGTCTTGAAGTTTTTTTTTTGCTTATCAGGAATCTTTGTGATTTGTGTTTCTTTCAAACATTTACATTTTCAAGTGTATAAGAAGATCCCTCGCTTCTGACAGCATGAATCCGTGCGCTGTATGTGCAATTTGCCCTGGTAATTACTTATGTATGGTGATAACCATAGCAACATCCCAGGTAGATAATGTCATGCAAATTACTGCAGCTCCAGGGATGGAAGATGTTAATACAAGTATGTGCTCGCACCCCTGGTCTTCAACATTTTGCAGCGACTCTCCCTTTCCCTCCCCAAAACACGTTGGTTTAAAATTTCCTTCCCTCGCTATGATCGGGAAGCAAAAGAAAACCTCTTGCTATTTTTCTCATTCGTGTTTGCAAAGGGAGGGGGAGGGTGGTCCTTCAGTGTTTCTGTCATGAATAATTTTGTATGCACAGTGGAAATTCCACAGTGTATGTAGGGCATAAAAGTCTAGAGACTTGGATGCACTGCGGGGCCGTGTTGTGCCTAAACTCGAGTTCTTGCATTTGTAAACGCGGAGTGCAAGAGTGTGGGGGTGGAATTGTAGCCACAGATGTTTGGACTGAGGTGTAAACCTCCTCAAATCATTTACAGAAGATATGGGAGAGTAGCTTTGTCTTTCAAAGCAGGCACGCTGTAGCTGAATACTTATCAGGGTCAGTGCATTGTTACTGAAATGAGGAAATAGCAGAGAAGAAGCTGGTAACAGTTATCCCTTGTTTAGTAATAAACAAGAGCAACAAAAAAAAAAAATCTGCAGGAATGCTGTTCTGCATATACACTAGTCCTTGTGTAACCTTAGAACCCTGGAGGTAGGAAAATAAGCCTCCAACCTGTAACTAGAGTCTTTTGTTAAAGATACGAAAAAAAAGCAAGCAAGAAAATTGGTTAAGTAAAGGTTTTGCTTTTCTAATGAAGAATGAAATTGTTGCTGAATTTTTTCTGCTTTGCAGTTAAATAGTGAGAATGTTGGTGATAGTGCTGCAATCTGTGCTGAAGTTACTGATTACAGAAAGCTGCACTGCCCCAGCCATTAAATGAGGAAATACCCCGATAAAAGAGAGCAGAGACTTGTGGAGAGTCAGAGAGAGACGGTCCAAGCAGCCAGAGGCACATATGTAATCAGATCCCAGTTTGTAAGGTGCGTGTTCCCAAAGCAGGCTGTGCTATTCATTTGGCCAGCACTGAATTGTCTTCATCATCGTTTTCTCAAACAGAACCATGGTGGGGAGTGAAAACAAAATTATTGAACACCCTGGGCAACTTTATTTGTGCTAGAGGTAGTAAATGGAGAGAATGCTAATTAACTGGAGATTAAAATACTACCAATCTGTATCCCTTGGTATCTGTCCAGGGGTGTTTGCCACTCTTACAGGTCTGCCTACAAATCCCAGACTGTAAGGTTTAATCTCTTCCCCTCTAATTTCTCCGTGAATTAACAATTCAATTCTTTGCCCAGTGGTAGCACTGGCAGCACTGTTCAGCTGTGCCACCCTGCCCAGCATAGCTATTGATGGCAGTGAAATTTGAAAGGTACTAATATCCAGGTGATCCAGTTTGTTGCCAAACCTTGCAACAGTGCTTGGAGCTACAGACATGCCTGATTTACACTGGAGGCTTTCTTAAAAAGTTATATTCAGTTAGGACACCTAGCTAAAAAACCCAAACTGCACTAGAAAGAAATATATGAAGTCAGGCCTTTTAATCATCTGACAGAAACTATTGAGCCTAATTATCTGCAGGAGATTTTGCCTGTCTGTCTACTTTGCATATTATAGATATTTCTTTGTCATTTCTATTTTCAGCATGTCATTGTCTGATGATGGCCTCTCCTTAGATCCCAGATCACATTGAAGAGAACAGTAGACGCCTTGGAATTACAGGGATAGCCAAACTGAGGCCCCAACAAGTTAAATGCACACTTCTTCAAAATAAAATTAGTACTAACTGCGCTGCTCCACCTCCTGGACCCCTGTTAATATGCCAGTTTCATTGTTTCACCAGCATCACAGCCAGACAAGACTTGACTGCAATTATCCAGTCTTCTGCTTTCCATGGCTAGGATGTCTTCTTCAGGACTCAACTGACCTCTTCCCAAGTAAGTCCAGGGGATACTGGGGATCACCACTAGGATATTTGTTTGTTTGTTTGTTTCATGGCAGTCTTGTTTTTAAAGCATATCTCTATATGGCTTTGATTTATTGCCTTTATTCACAGAGGGAGGTAAAATTAGCAATGATTAAAAATGAAAAGGCTGCAAGTAACTTCGGAATGTCTGAGAAACGGAGTAGTTTTTAATGAAACTCAGCACAGGCATTCAGTTGAAGATCTTAAAAAGTTCATCACAGAAACTGCTGACCTTGCAAAGCTTCCCTCAGAGCTGCAAACACCGTTCCAACACAGGGAAAAAAACTGTGCTTGAGAAAAGATCTGTCTGGGTTAATGCCACATGTAGGGCTAATGTTGGATTTAATGACTCTGCTTCCCTGCCCTAGCAAGGGTGTTGCCTTCCTCCACTTGCTGGATCCATGTTTATATTAATTATCTTCTAGCTGATAAAAACAAACTAAGGGAACCTTCCAGCATGTGGACATCCCTTATATTAGCCAGCTGTGCAGTTTGTACCTAGCAAGTGGGTACGTTTTATCAACAAGCAAAGGAGGTAATGACATCAAATTCATATGACAAAAAAGCATGTGTTTACAAGTAGTATTTTATGTGCATGATTTTATTTACTATCTCTTCTCCTCACTTTTTCTGCCTCTCCTTTGCTAGTTTATGACATGAGGTTCAAGGCAACCTTGTGTTATCACATGCAGCAGACAGCAACAGGGAGAAATTGGCTTGTCATTAGTGAAAATTGTAAACCACCCTACAATAAACCCTACTTTTGGCCGCAACCTCTGCCTCCTGGGTGCAGAAGTGAAGCACAACCCACAGCTCTCACTGGCCATTTCTAACCCACAGTTAAAATCTCCGTGTGCCAAGGTCAGGTGTAGACAGGACTTATCACAGGGATGGGAGATGCATGAGTGCATCCAGACAGAGCAGCCTGGAATGGAAGTATCCAGAGGAATGGAGGATCTCAGCTCTCTTTCCTAGCTCTTCTTAGGGTTGGCCAGCACAACAGGGCTGGCTTGGAAATCAAAGTGGGAAACTCCCTCTAAACTTAAACATTTTCTATTGATACGATATAACACTTTTGCCCACTGGAATTAAGCTACCTAAGGACAGAGGCACCCCAGATGCCAAAGGGGTCTGTCCAATGCCCACCAAAATCAGCTGAAAACATCTTTGTAACTTTAGTGAGTTCAGTTTGTCAACGATGCAAAGCAAAGCCACGCAGCTTTTAGGGCAGGAAGTGCAGTATGCTGGAAGCAATACGAATGCCTTTTGCTCCTTTTTGCATCACTAATTTTTATTTATCACACAAAATCATAAGCTGCACATAAACTTAAATGCAGGCATAATGCACGTTACTACGATAATAGAGAAGCTGTGCTCTTTTAACCAGACAGATGAGATAGAAATAGGCACACTGAATGAGTTTCTCCTCAGTGGAACGTTCAAATTCCTTGATTTTCCAAATCTTTAAATTCTAACTTGTCTGTTAAGGATACAGAAGTATAATTACACTACAGTGTGCTCACAAAGGACAACACATCAACTAAATTTCTTCAGACAGCAGCATATGAATGTCCAAAACTTGGTTGAAAGACTTTCATACAGGGCCTTGCACTCAATATCTTTTCTGAGTTTTACTGTAGATTGGCTATTTGGAATTTACAAACCATTCAGCCAGAATACACAACAACTGTGGTTTTGAATGTATATAAATAGCACTCATGTAAGTGGGGTTAGCTGTTTAAATATATTAATTAAGGGAAGCCTACGTTTCCAATTCTTATTTTGTTTTGTAGCCATCGAGGTCGCAGCACCCAGTGCCTGGCTGATGACAAGTGTAGCAAACTAGATGGGCAAAGCCAAAACACCTGTGGAAAAACATATTAACTAGTGCCAGAATTGTGAAGTGAATAGGAGATTTAGATAAACTGAGCTATGAACTGAAACTAGCTATAGCACATGGCTGTAAATGTCAGTGAACCAAACAAGCTAATTCTTTGCCTGTGAAGTAGTGTTGGAACACAGACTATATGCACTTTAGGTTTAAATATAAATATGGGATTACCTTTTAGGTTGGGAGACAGAATCATATAGGCAACAAACATTACATCTTGGGTCTTCTATGAGTGAAAACTGTTGTGTCAAATATGGTTAGTTTAGTAGGGTTGATGGGCTTTATTCAAGGTTCCTAGAAGTTATCTGCCAAGCATAAATAATTATTTAACAACTAATAGGGCAAGGCCAGAAATATAATAGCTTTTATGTTGAAATTAACATCAAGTGATCTGTAGACATCTGCTAAGCAAACCAAATGTGGTCTATGTGCTGTATGTTTTGCCTCACTGCCTCAAAATAACAAGCAGTGCTTATATTTGGAGGGGCAGTTTTCCTTGTTGAAGTGGAAAAAAAAAATGTTCTGATAGAAAATCACTTGCACTGTTAGGATCAAATGTGTGATGAACATTAAATAGCCCTACAAATTTAAATAATGCTCGATGTTGAGATTTCATCCTTGCAAATGCTCGTTTCCTGATGTGTGCTTACTGCGGTTCAGAGGGAAATGAAAGTCCATTCCTGTTAGAAAGAAAACAAAATATCACCCCGTATATTCCAGCCCTGAGCTGTTTCAGCTTTCTGGGGTCCGGTAAATGTGGGAGCCTGGGCTGCAGTGAACTTGATTTTTTCCAAAATGACCAGAAGGGCGAGGGAACCTTAAGAAAAGCATTGAGAAAAACCTCAAGAACAGCGTTAAAACAGCCTGAAAAAGTTCCAAGTAGCAAAGACCCTTTCCAAGCAGATACTCGCTGTTGCCTTGCAGGGATCTGCATTGTGTGTGTAAGTGTTTGGGTTCTGTGGATGCCAGAACAGAAACTGTACTTCCTTTCCTTGAGAGCACCACTGTTGGCATGGCCTGTTTGCTTTGCTGGCTGTTGCAGTTCATCTGCTTTCAGGGCCAACCATTCAATCTTTGGCATCTTCTCTAGGGGTCTTGGCCTTTCCTCTGTTTTAAAAGTATTAGAAGGAGGTTGAATTGCTGAGTGGGGAGTGTAATCTTTGTGAAGCCAAGTCTAAAGATGTTAATAAGCTGAAAGGGCCACACTGGCAATTTACTGTGTACTGTGCAGGAATGAATGAGAGACTCATATTCATTGTGCCTATGTATGCTCAAGTTCTTTATGTCCATATTTAGATCTATTAACACGATAAGATTAAGCCAACTTGGGTTTCTTGAATGAACAAAGCAGTAAATGGCAGAGCCTCAACAACAGACCCCGTAAATGTGTACTACCACCAGCAGCATGACTAACACTGCACCCGAGATCCTGTGGGGTTTGGCAGGGACACAGAGGACGCTGCTCTGAACAAGCTGGATTCCCTTTCGTACAGGAGCCTTGGCACCAACCTCGCTGTGAGCTGGCTCAGGCTTTTATGGGGGCACTGAAGACTGGACTCAGTGTCTCTGCCCCAGGCTTTCCTGAATGCAGGAGTGCAGCCTCAGGCTGCTCTGCTTCACCCTGCCAGGAGTCCCTGGGAGTTTGTCTGCCAGCAGGGTTAGCCAGAACACACAGTGCTCCAGCCAAAGTCAACTTCCCCCTGGGAGGGTGACCGCAGTAAGGAAATGTTAAATGCTGCCTGGGCCAGTTCTCAAACCACGCTTCACCCTTCCCAGCAGGGATTTCCCCAGCAGATAAGTGGCAGAAATCTCTGTCCTGTGCTGGCAACTCTGGAGAATGGAGTCAGAGAAATAGGACAAAACACCTGGAGGAAGAAAGCTGTTACACTGACAAACCATAGAACCACAGGATGGTTTGGATTGGAAGGGACCTTAAAGTATTATCTGGCTCCAAACCCCTGACAGTGGGCAGGGACACTTTCCTCTAGACCAGGTTCTTCATAACAAACCTGGTTTAGACTGTGTCTGCTGCTTCAAATCACAAATGATGAGAGGGAAGAAGTTCTGTTTGCAAAGGTCTCATCTCGTATTTCTGTATTGGAATAGTGCACAAAGGTGTTTGGAGTGTCCTGAGACAGGAATGCTGTGTAATTTTGTCCATGGATGAGGCTCCTTGTCCAGCACAGGTAGAACAAACAATATCCAAGCTGGATAGGGAGTGGCCAACCAGTTCTGTTGTTTGGATATCGCAGCCCTGACTGCTGCAGGCACTAAACATGGGACATCATTCTGGACAGTAGAGCTGGGCTTCTTTGCAGGCGTTCATCTGATGTGAGTGAGCAAGTTTCTCTCTGCCTTTTGGTGTTGTCTTTCTGTGGGAAATGTGAATTGCTGATTCTAAGGCATGACATGTAAGAGTTCCTGTGCTGTGCTGAGGGTGTGTAACAGCCCATTCAGCTTTACTTTGATGATTAGGTTACTGCTTTTAGTACAAAATGCATGGCAAAGCAGTCATTTCTATGCGTGTTCTAGGGTGGTGAATTATTGCATTTTAGCCCTTGACATGAGAGTAATTTACACACAGTCACTGCTTTGTCTTCCATGAAAAACAAACCCTCTACCAGCAGATGCAAGAAGTCTGGTAAAGATTTCATGTTATTAATGTTTACAGCATGTGTTGTAGAGCTGCCTGTTAATTACCCCATTTAGGAGTGTGCCCTTCTGCTGCGAGGGGTAGGCGTCTATTTGGAATGATGCTTCTTGAAAAAATGTTCACACTGTAATTCAGCACTGCTGTGTCTCAAAAGATGCTGCTCTCAAGCAAAGTGCAAACTGGGACTAAGCCTGCTCGAAGAAGTGAAATTGGCCTGGTGTAAAAGTGGCTAAGGCTGTGAGGCAGGGACTGGTCAAAGGAGGGTGTATGCAAATCTGAAGCTCTGCCTCTACCATCCTCCAGACAGCAACTTCCTCCTCCTCTCCCAGGGGAGCGCCTCTCCTGTAGCCAGGCTTTTCACTGGGAGTGCAGAAATTGCTAATTGCTGGGTAAAGAACAGTGCTTTCTTTTGTCTGTCTTCCATCTGAAGGTGGCTCTAACTGTTTGTTTCTTCCTTTGACTGTTCCTCATGCTTCCACCTGGCCATTTCTTCCTGTGTGAGTGGAAAACCCTCCTCTGCCTCCAATTTCAGACACTGTGGTCAGGAGGGAGTTGTGCATGGCCCTACACACAGGGACATCACACAGGTGATGGAAAGGTAAGGAAAGGTAGCATCATTCAGTGGAAAAAACTAAAATAAAACCAGAGAGTCCTTAACTTGGCATCATGCTCTCCTACTGTTCTTGCTCCCTGCATCCCCTTGCTGTGCTGCTGTGGGTGGCTGGCAGTGACCCTGGGCCTGATGAAGTGCTGTATCTACCTCAGTGATGTCTGAGACCTGGCCAGCCCCACACTTGCCTATTTTGGTTCTGTGTGCTGCTCATCAAAGAGTGGAATTGCTTTGTTCTCCAGAAAAATTACAGTTTGGCCTGTCTTTATGCATCTGTCTCTCTCTGTGATCAGGGATTCTTTTTTGGTTTGGGTCTGTCTTTATTTCCATAGGTCTACCTGGCAAAACGAAGATGTGATTGCAGCATGTTTGCCTGTCTTAATTTAACTGGCAGAGGTAATAGCAGCAGTGAGGATGCAGCAGCTCTGGCCAGCAACCAAGTTATAAAGTCTCCAGAGACCCTGTGTATGTATCCCAAGGTATGTTGACACTGCAACAACTGCTGCTTGCAGAGATACCCTGAGATAGCTGTTAATAATGTCACAATGAGCAAATTGTTACTTAGCAATGGCTGACTTAAATAACCGCCACAGAGTTTATTCTGCTTCTTGGGCGGGTTTTGCAGCTTGTCCTGAGTGCCGTGCTGCTGTGGATGGGATGCACTTGTTTTAGTGAGCAGGAAACAGTGGTAACATCTTGGATGAGCAGTATGAATGTTCGTCCAGATACATCCTCAGCACATATGAAATCAGCACTAAGAGACTGAGGATAGAAAATGAGGCAAACAAAGAGAAGACTGACTCCTGTGTAGAGCAACATAATGGCTGGCATGTCAGGGGAGGGATGGGGACAAAGCAGTCTTTCCACTCCAGTGCTGTAAGTACGAGCCCACGCCAGAAAAATGATGACCAGGACTGTTAAAACCCTCCCATGGTGCCTGATTCTGAGGAAACAACGTGCTGGCAGGGGCTGTGTCGTGCTGCAGAACAACCTGCCACCGACTCAGAAGTGGTAGAAATAGAGCATGAAAACTGGGCCTCAAACCCCGGCTGACGATATCCGGATGTTACCTGCCACAGACTGGTCCCTGGGGCTCTCCTGCTTTACCCTGTGGCATGGCTTATGTAAGCTGTCAGACTAAGGAAGGTCCACACGGAGCTGAGCTAAATGTCTGAGCTCTGCAGTGGCAGCCAGTGCTTCTCACTGAGCTGTGCCTGCTTGGTGAAGTCTAGAATCTGGTTCGATCATCCTTGCAGGTGGTTTTTGGATGCTAAAGCAAATACCACCTTTCTGTGCCCATTCCCTTTCATGAAAAAGGGCTCAGCTTCCCATTCAGTCCAGCAGAAAAGGACTTGAAGATAATCTCAGTCTTTCAGCTAACAAAGATTTGTCCTCAGGACTTTTTGTTGCATTCTATTTTGAACATCATTTCTTCATGCTGCTGATTTTGAGAGGGCAGTGGGAAGGACCCACACATGGAGATGACCCTTGAATTTATAAATAAATTGCTTGGGTCTGCAATGTGTGTTCTAAATGAGATGCACTGAAGTTTTTCAGGAGTCATTCAGGTGTGCTCCACACAGGTGTAGATTGTACAGGTGTAGACTTTGTGGAGCTTTGCCATGACAGACGTGATGCAGATTTGGGACAAGCCTGGATCTTTCTGATTCGGTGTTTTAGTGGCACGCAGAAAAGCACTCGGGAGTTTTGGTAAAGCTTTCTGAGGCCAACAGGAACGATGAAATTAAGTTATCTGAAAGTCAGGCCGTTCGTTCTGCGGTTCTGAATTTGAGAGGTCGGTTTTCCACAGGTGAGCTGGGAATTCCAGGGCCTCTTTCCCCCGCCGGGGCCGCGGCACTGCAGCAGCCCCACCTGCTGTTGGACGGGGAGGACGCGGCTCGTCCTTCCACACGGGCTGGGTCTGGATTAGAAGTGACTCACTGCTGATTACCCTATCTCTTATCACCCTCCTTTACCCCGCGTTCTCCCTTTTACAGCCAATTCTTTGCGGTCCTCGTGTTTGGCAGTTGTTATCTTTTGGGTAGGAAGGATATCTTATCTCTGCTTGTAAAGAACGCTGAGTAAATTTACACACACTGGAAGTGCTTGATGATAATAACGCTAATCTTTTGCTTTTACTAGCATTTATTTGATTTCAAGAGCTCTCTGTGAATCTGAACGAGAAAAAGTTGCAACAGCAGAGGTATAATTACCCTTCCTGAAATGGTTTTATTCAGTACTGAGAAGGGTTATTTTATGTTGTGGCTTTTTTTTTTTTTTTTTTTTTTTTTTTCTCTTTAGAAATGAGAACACCATAAACAAGTCTGCCCAGAACAAGAAAGAAAATAAATGAGACTTTTGAATTGACGATACTTGTAAAAAGGACAGGGTGATAAACGATGTATTAAGATACTTTTTCTTAAATTATACTGCTGCTTTTATGAGTTTGAGATGAGCACAGTGATCAGGAGTAAAGCTTATTTCCACAGCAGAATTAATTTGAGATGAGGGTGCCTCTGCAGCAGAAAAATACTTTTATGTCTAAAGACTTTCTTTTATAATATAATTTATATAAATTTAGGGACAGATTCTGTAAGATACTTTAGCTCATGCCTGTTTTCAATAACAGCTTTGTTTCAGTCAGCAAGGGTGTTGCTGAATCAGGATCTAGACTGTCAGCTTTTCTTCTTCTAGAAAAAAACCTACAGTTAAAACTATCACTATCTCCCCAAGTATCTTATTTTAGAAGAGTTTGTTAGCCCATAGTGTGACCTATTGCATTGCATTTGGAAGTAGGGAGGGATTCAAAACAGCAAAACTTGCCTCTGGAATGAGATTTCAAACACTTTTTTTGTGAGGATTCTTTAGACTCATTCATTAGAAACTTGAAATTGAGAGTGCATGCATTTATGTGTTGTTGTTCCTTCTCACAGGATACGATATGCACAGGCAGAAGTAGAGGGAAAAGGTGTTGTTATTTAGTTCGGAAGAGTGTGGGGATAGTTGATAAAATTTGTTTTCTAAAGCAAGTAGAAATAAAGTTCTGGCATTATCTGAGATGGACAAAGCTTCTCCGAGATACCTACTCTGCAAAAAGCCAGCAGAGCAGGCTACAGCTGACAATGTAAAACCCTTTGTATTTGTGACATAGCATGTGTTTTACACCTGGACTTATAAAATTTTTATTAAAAATCTGTTATTAAGCCTCTGTATGTCATTTTGATAGGCTGATAGGGTAGTTAATAGACAATGTTGAGCATCTGCTCATTTCCTGCATACTGAGAGCTGGATTCATCAGTAAAGCAAGATTTTAAAATACTATGAAACAAAAAAATGCTTAACCACATGTTCCTAACAGATAACAAAGGTATTTATTTTATTCATGAGTATAATACACTTTCTCTCAAAAGATAGTTTAGACCTTAATTTTTAAAAAGGGTGTTCGGATTTCGTAGATGAGTAAATGTGTTTGCCTGTGTCTCTGCCTGATCTGCTCTGTGCCTGTGGAACCCAGCAGGGAGAGCACAGCACTTTTTGATATTCTCAGACGGGGTGAATGTACCTTGCTTTGAAGATAAGGGAGGCACAGTAGTGGTTCAGATGCCATGTGCAGGTTCTCCACAGAGGTTACTCTTTACCCTGCAAGAACTTAAAATGTCATGACTGCCACAAAGCGCAGTGAGTCCAGAAACTCACTGCAAGACTTACAAAATAAAGAGGGAAGAGAACAATGTAGCTGCTGCATTTCTTTATGTCTTTTGAAATATGACCATAGATTATATCTATGCATTAGACATACAGATATATATGATGTTTCACCTAGTACTTATGGTACTAAGTAACTGGAAGTTGAATTGTTTTCTTAGTGTGAAGCCTTTGGAGGTACCTCTGATGCCAGGCCGGAGTCATCACAGTGGTATGTAACAAGTAAGAAGCCCATCCTTCCCTCTCTAGGAATATTAGTATTCATTTATCCTGGAAACCAGCAGCACCCAAGTTGAGACATCTGGTAGCAACAGCTGTGTGGCAACTAAGTGTTTTGGTGTCTGTAACATTCTTATGTGAGTGCAAAGTAGATTCAGATGTTTGGAAAACTGCAAAAGCAATGAAAGTGCTTTTTGTGTGTGTGAGGAATTCAGTAGGCAAGCATCATGACAGTCTGTGGAAAGTCTTGTTTCTGTTACTAGGTACAGGTCATAACCAAACAGGGGACTCTGAAGTGATTGAATCTCTTCTTAAAATGCTTGTTAATAAGGTGGGGACTCTTTATAAACATGGCAGTTTAACAAATGTATAATCCTGTCTGTGCTTGTGCTCCTGTCAGTCTGCTCACTCAAAATGTGGCAAAGAAGTGTTTAGAGTGGTATTTCATTGTTTGCTCAGGGTTTTAGCTAAGCGTGTCAGAAAGGTCTGAGTTAGCCAACAATCTGACTATCCCTAGATTACATGGCTGAGGCACGATTTGGAAGAGGAAGTTATTAGTTTATTAAATCTACTGCTTGAGTAGGGAAAAAAAAATACACAACATTCTGGGCATGTGAACCATCCTTTGGGCGCTTCGGAGGGATTGATGGCAGCATTTGCTCCGTTGAAGGCTCAGTGGATGTGAACTTATGTCTGTTTGGCTCAATTACCGTGCTCTGAGCAGTGTAATTTAAATATTGTGTGTTTCCGGAAGGTTAACGTTGCTGGTACACTTCATGCTCTGCGCTGTAAAAAGCAAGCACTCTAAAAACAAGTGACAATCTCCCATTTGCCACTGTGCAATCAGTGAACCTGCTCTGCTGAGACTGAAATGTTCAAGGCTAAAGCCAGTTAGAGGGGGGGGAGTGGTTCTTAAATTTGTCAGTCCACATGAAACAAGCTCAGAGGTGACACTGTAAGACTGGTGACAAGGGGTGGGCAGCACCCCAACCAAGTTGTGGGCTAAATTGGTTTAACAGTACTTTAAGGGGAAAAGCTGTGGCCTGAAGGCAGAATCGCCCAGCCTTGCATAGTTTAGAAACTCTTGTCAAAAGTGCAGAGTGAATTCACCTAAACTGTTCTTGCAATAGTTTGTTCCTATGGTTATATTTTGCTTTGCAATCCCAGTCTTAAATGTCGTCGGGATTTCAAAGTAAGGCTCATTATTTTTGCTAATTAATTTTAGATATTATTCCTAGTTTCATAGCAAACTTTTTGGAAGTCCGGCTGCAACACAGCAGACTTCACGGAATGGCTGTACATATTCAGATTATCTTCTTGACTTCCAATCACTTCAGTTAAGTGACCCATGATTTTTATATTACAGGACATTGCAAAAGATGCACCTGCCAGTTTTATTTCTGCTTTTGTATTGTTGGAAGTGGTTTGGAAGTTTGATCGAAGTATATTTCCGAAAGTGGAGATGCTCCTCTGAATCCTTCCAATTTGCTGGAGGAACATTGTGGTGCTTGTTTTGCCAGAGGGCAGCCCAGGATCCTAAAGGTCCTTTTGAGATTTACAACCTCTGATTCTTGAAATGAAAACATAGAGCCCAAATTATGAGCACCTATATGGGGGTTTCTGGTGAACTCAGTGAAGATCTTGTATGAAATATGTGCTGTCACATGTTGTATTGTCTTCTGGGCAGATCAAAAATATCATACATCGACATTTATCATGGAATAGCTCTATTTTTGACTCAGTAACATATAAGCAGAAGCTGGACATGACATAGAATGCAAGAGAAAGTGAAATATGAACAAAGAGAAATCTTTCTTTAGCCATTTATAGGGTAGCCATTTGTCAGCATCTGGTAAGCACATATCTATTTTAAGGAGTAGAAGAACATTTGAAATGTGCCACTCATATGTGATTTGAGTCCTAAATGTAGCTTGTGGTTATGAGTCTGTCTTTAGCATATCGCTGTGTGCTGCCCCAAAGCCTTTAGGTCACATAAACTTATCTCAGATTTAATTTTCTTTCAGTTGTAGTATTAATTCAGGGGTTGTTACAGTTTATTTGCTTAAAAAAAATCTGTGTGATTTTTCTTTGCATTTTGCAAACCTCATCATTTTGGAATCCTAAATGAACTGTTAAAAGAACTATTTATTATAACCCTATTATATGGATATATTTTGACAAAGAATGTGCATGAGCTTGACGGTGCATCAGAGCAAAAAAAACCACCAAAATGGGCTTTGACTTTAAGGAGAAGACTTGAACCACTGTCAAGATCAAAGTATATTTCACGTACTGGAGTCCTGATTCAGCAAAGCATGTAAGGAAGAATTTCAGACACAGTGAGCTTTGGTGGCAGCCACTGAACATGATTGAATTTACTGCTGAGATTCTTGCTTCTCAAAAACCTCAACAAAACAACCAAGCCATCCAAAACATTGTAATCTTTCTCTGTTTTCACATCCTCGCACAGCGTTCCTTACACATTTTTCATTATTCATAATGAATTGCTTTAATCGGGAGGACTTAAAGTTTTAAAAGTTCCTGCATCTGCAGATCTGTTTCTCTTGGTAAATGCGCTTAGGTGATGGCAAACAGCTCGTGTGCTTTCCCCTGTCCCAGTAATCTTTTAATCAAATAGCAATGCTTTATGCAACAGACTTACTCACTGCTCTTCCTGCTTCTCCATCACCAAGAGTCTTAGAATATGTATGCTGACAGCAGATAAATGAAAGCAGTACTTTTTTTTTTCCTTCGTGGAAAATGCCTGGTAAGACACTCTGATTCCCTACATCTCGCTTTGTTTTGCAAGCAGACCGGTGAGGGTTTTCAGCCAGACAAATGTTTTATGGCAATGGTGCTTTATGTTTTCGTAACACCCTTCTTCTAAGGGTCTAAAATGCTTTACAGCACTAATAAATTAAACCTTACAACGTCCTACGTGGTAGGTAACTATTATACCCATTTTATGGGTGCCAGACTTCGTGAAATAAGCTGCATTCAACGTGCCAGCACACTGTGAGCAGTCACTGGGGGTCTCATCCCAGAATGATCATGTGAATGCTGTCTACAATGGAGTCTATAAAAGAGGAACCTACAAGGCAAAGCGTTAGGACTTTTAGGAGCCGTGTTTGTCTTTGGGCCATGGGCAGAGACCTTTAAAAAAAAAAAAAAAAAAAAAAGGTTTGTGAGGAAAGCTGTGATTGGAAACCAAGAAAGGTCTTGGTAAAAAATTCGAGGTGGAAAACCCTAATAAATGGTGAAATGAAGGTTCATCAGTCTGGAAAGAAAGATGGTGTGGAAGAGGATTTGGGGGAATCAATGGAGAGGTTTTAGAGTGGAGGAGCCATGACCAGATTTCCTTGTCTGTGATTCCAAACGCAAAGGAGTGTCTGGCCTCCCCATAATACTTCAGCTGGGATAAAAGAGAGTCATGACTGTGGTTAACAACACTCATTCCCAACCTGAAACCTAAACAACTATAGATGGCTGCAGTAACTGAGCTTTTAAATCAGCAGGACTGAGCTGCAGCTCTGGGTGGTGAAATGAATGGTTAAAAGACTTCAGTGATGTATTTGAGTCTGAAATGGGTATCTGACTGGTGACACCCCACGAGCCCATGCAGGTGTGCTGAACTTCATACCATCTCTCTTTTGCTTCTGTCCCCTTGGAGCCTGCAAGGACAATAACCTCTTAGTTTTGAGGAAACACGGAATCGTGGAAGAAACTGTGACACCAAACATGTCAACCCTCAGGAACAGAAAAACCTAAATTGGTTTTAAAATTAAGCTCAGTCATTGTATGGACAGGCATGTGGGGTATGATGGTCTGGACTATCAGGGCTCAAGACACTGATTAAGGAGAGATCTCTCCCAAGATAAATTAACATCATATGATAACCTCAGTGCTTCCTGGCATGTTTTTTGTTAAGTTGTTAAAAAAACCCTATCATACAGGACTAACCTCATTATTTTGTTAAGATGAAGAAAGAAATACAGGCACCAAGGAATATCTTCTGTTCTGAAATATTCATAAGTTTTTTTGTTTTCTTTTTCCACTGACACAAACAGTCAAAAAGCAGCCTGGAGGAAATGTCCTTCGCTTTTGGAAAATGAGTTGGTAATTTATTCACAGAAGGCCATGTAGTCATTTTGAATTAGCACATTGTGGAACCTACTAATAAAATGAAGTCAGTTTACATTTTAAACAACCTTTAATATTTGTAAAAGTAAATATCCCGTAATTTCTCGGCAATTTAGATGTAATGGAAATTGTCAGAAATTTTAATTTCCCCCCATTTAGCTCACTCACAATGGCTGTCAAACAGTCAAGTGATATGACGTAAAGTACTGCTAATCGTTTCAGCACAAGACAGTACTTCAAAGGTAAGGCAAAGGATGTGCAGACACTAATGAAATTTTATTATCAGAACATAGAATTAGAATTGTGACAAGAGACAATGGTGGCAGTGACATGCAGCTAGAATGTTAAGCTTCTGAAATCTCCAGGCTGAGTCTCGCAGACAAAAATAGCTGGAGCTACAGACTTCTTAATAGTCTAAAATGGAAATTGAATGGGCTCAATTAATCAAACGAACAAAATATAGGAAATTACAAAAAGGGCTCATTCTCTATTTTCAGGCTATTAACCTGCATGGCCATTATGTCCTGTTGTAATGGTGTGGTTTGAAACCCATGTGTTGCTTCTCTGAGAGAAGATGTTTTTGTAACTCACAGGAAAGCATGGAAAGCTCCTAAGACAGCGTGGCGTGATGACTTTTGTAAGCACATGCTTTGTCAGAGCCCACCGAGGCTGGGTCTTGTTTCACGTGATCAAGCCAGTTCTGCCTGTGAAATGGGACTGCACATTTCTGAATATGTGAGCATGGCAAATTTACTTCAGAGCAGGTAACTGGCCCCCAACATACCCAAGGTAAAACATTGAATTTAACTGACCTGAGGGCATCCGTTACTATTTTGATGTTCGTGAAAAGCATATCTGCTTTACAAAAACCTATGAGAATCTGGTAGGTGTTAAAGAAGAAACAGATTTGATGTTAGTGGGCTCACAAAAAGTATTTGTGAAGTAACTCTCACTGTCCTCAGCGCATTCTTCTAATTCTCTGAACTGTGGTATGTGCCCTGTTGCCTTGTGCAGCCTCAGCAGCTGCAAGGGGAAATAAAAAATGCCACATTGAATTTATTAGGTTTACTTCCTTCTGAATGTGAGTTAAACCTGGGTAAGAGTGATCAAAGCCTGGAAAATTCTCTCTCCTTTGGAGGGGACCTGACCTCTGCTGTTAGGAACTTGGTCTCTGATTGTTGGATTAGTCCCACGTACAATGGCATCCCAGATAAAAAAAGTATTTGAGAAGGGTTGGAGACAAAAGATACCCATCATTATATTCTGTAAGCATGTTTTGGGCCCTTTTAGGGAATGTCTGTTCCCTAGGAGTTCTGTACAAATATAAGAGCCTTATGAAAACTCACACCCAGCATGGATGTGATAGTAAGGAGCTCTGCTGCAACTTGCACAGGACACAACCCAGCAGGAAGCCTGCAGAGTCAGGCACGGGCTTTCCTTCCTCCACCTGCAGAGTAGCTGTTGGCATTGGGGAAGGACAGAGAAGTGTTTTGAGTGTAGAGCCGAGACTGGAAATTGTTACCAAACTCCTCTAGCGCACTGGTGTCCTTAGAGTACAATTTCTAGCTTAATTTGAAATGGAGGTGGAAGGTGTATTGTCTTCTTTAGGAGATACTTTTGCACTCTGACAGATCTCTTGGCAAGAAGGGAGGGTTTCCTCTGCATAAGGAAAAGGTCACAAAAATAATGTAGTTTATTAGCCCTACCATGTAATTCCACGAAACTGCCAACACTGCTTTCTAAATAAACAGATAGGGCCACAGTACATATCACTAAGATGTTGGTTTGGCCTGGCAGGATAGTCCAGATTTTGAGTCCTTGTCAAGTCTGCCTGTACCTTGTGCTTTCTGCTCAGAGCTGCTGTATTTTCATTCCAGGGAACCATCCCTTTTCCAGTCCTCTTTCTATGGTGGCTGCATTTTATCTTTCCCATTTTCTGCTCAGCTCTTCCAACTCTCTCTCTTGCATTTTTGTTCTCTGTAGTTTTCATTCGTGTGAAGGGCATCTCCAGAGAGTTCGAATATAGATAATTCATGTTCCCTCGTGCTATTTCCTGTGCCACACTGCCACTCCCCTGCCAGTGTGGAGTGTAAACATGCAAGGATTCAAGCTAAGCTGGTACAGATACTTGCCAAGGGCAAACTGTAACCCGGAGTGCTTGATCATTAGCTGAAAGCAAACTGCACATTGTACATGCACATATGTTGTCTGTTTACAGTTTTGATTCCATTGCTAAGTTATGCAAGCCTAGCAGTCGGGGAACAAAACCAATAACACATTTGTTTGGTGACTAACCAAAAATATGGTTTGTCCTCACAATTTAAAAAAAGGAAGGGGGGGAAAAAAAGAGTGAAAAGCTTGTATTCCACTTAGCAACGCAGTTTGGAATAGAGGTGACACATGGTTTGAAAATATTTTGGGTGTTGTGTTGATAGTAAAAGCAGAGCAAATTCTGAATGGGCAATATTCAGCTGTGTTGCTGCAGGGAGAACAAACACTGCCACATGGCTCATGCAATGCAGCCAGTGCTGTGCCTACAGTGAATATTTGCAGCAAACTGCTCAGCAGAATTACCCAGTAACTGGCAGTCCCCGCTGAGTTTCAGGTTCTAGTTTCATAGTTCACATGCAGCTGAATGCCTCAGAAAACTGGACATGAAATGAGTCCTCATGACTTGTTTGTTCAGGAAAGAAGAGGTTCTCTATTCTCCAGGCCCTGACCCAGAGCTGAAGGTTCTGGACCATAGTGATGACATGGCCTCTGTCCCTCAGCTCCCTTCAACTGCAAAACCTCTTTCATGTAATATGCACCCGTATCTTGGAAGGACTGTTAATTAGACAAAGGGAGATTCAAGGAAAATTCACATTAAAAATGTGTTCTTATTGGGAGCAAGGAGTTGTTGTCCTGGCAACAGCAAGCATCTGTATTTCTTTTTTTTTTTTTTTTTTTTTTTTTTTTTTTTTTTTTCTCTTTTTTTTTTTTCTCTCTTTTTTTTTGGACAAGGGCCTTACCTTGTATCTGCAGTGCCCTGCAAGAGGCATTGAGGCTTTAATTGTTCCTCTGAGGTAAAAGGGACAGGTTTGTCTTTCAATTAGAATTTCATGCAGAACTCTGCAGTGGAGGTCTTCATGCTGACTTTTTTATCACTGGACTCAGATTGGTATAAAAGTGGCTTAGCAGAATCAAATTCATTCTTGGATGAGAAGAAGGTATACTTTTGACAGTGAGCCATTCAAATTTTAGTTAAAATGCACTTCCTTCATGAAAACAGCAGTTCTTAGAAGCGAAAAGCTTTATATGCAGAGGGAAATCATACGGAACTTATTTTTCTTCAAATTAAGGTGACTCTTGGAAGATGAATAGAAAAGCTGCAGAACTAACTGGCTTGTCTTATTGTATTGGTATTGTGTACTGGATTGGGATAAACTATCAATTATTAATCCAAACCTTTCCTAATAGAGTTGAAAAGGCAAGCACAATATTTTGGTAAGGGGAAAAACCTCGAGACTGTCATAAACCCCCTCTCTTCACCTTTAATACAACCTCTTGGGTTTTAATTACTCCTGTAAAGTGGAGCAATCACAGGATCCTCCTGTGACATTTTCAAGTTTTCTGTCTGCTCCACTTACGAGAAACAAATGGGTCTGCTCAGCTCCATCTAGATTGAGTTTTTCATGAAGTCATTACTTCTGTCACAGGGACTATTTTCAAATTGAAAAATCTGAAACAATAAATGATGGTGAAGCAGTTAATAACTGTTAAGAAATCACATTTGGAAAATTGCATTTAAGCAATAACCTTTCTCCCTGTAATTAAATGACAGAAAGGTCCTGGTTTTAATTAAGTCAGCAATTTATAGTTATGAAGCTATACTTCACTATGCAGATTAGAAGATGATAGGTCACAGAACACCCTGAGTGCATTTTTAGCGGAGCTGATCTGGTAATTACTCCACTGTTCAGTGGTGACCACAGTGAACCGTATCTCTAGATTAAACAATTTTCTTTTCCCTGCTCCATGATGTATAACCAGGATGAGTAAATGTACCACTAGGACTGCATCGAACATCTTTAAATTAAAATGGATTTTAAATGAGGGGGCATGAGTGAAGAAAGTAATGTTTGAAGAACAGCGGTAAAAATGAATGGGCCACTAGGCAAGTCTTGCAAGCAGAGAATATATCATTGTTTTACAGGGCTTTCTATCTTGTGCCTGAATGTTTGGTGCAGATTTATGAGGAAGTAAAATGCTAATGTTAGTGTATTTATAAACATATGATGGGGGTTTCATCTATAATTTATTCCCAAGCCCTGCATTATGCAGCCTATGAAAGAAAATGAAATGCTGTGTTGGACAGCAAAAGGGTTCATTAATACAGCTTTCACATTTTATTTAACTAACCCCTAGCTCGTATTACACATTGATTATTACATTGTGAGATGGTTTTGAACGCTTATTGTGTTCTGTTCCTCGGGCCTTTTGCGAGCTACTTCAGTAAGATTTCAGCAGCATTCAACTGTCTTATTTCAACTAGCACTAAGTATATTCACTTGGCCTTCAGGCATATGAACAATGTATGTATATTTATGGATTTCTTTTTTTCTTTTCTGAAGGAGTTGGAGGAATGGAGGTAGAGTTCAGTATCACAGTTTAGTAATAAAATGTGGTATTTTAGTTAGGTGCTGATCAGATAACCTGCACTCAAGTTACACCGCGGAATCAATTCTAATCAAATGTAATCACAGCCTGAGCTTTGCTGAACCAGAGTTTGTAAATAAGGAATATTCAAATAGCACTTTAGTTCGCAGTTACTACTTCCTTTTACTGGTAAACAAACTAATTCATTGACCAGAATAACTTCTTTAATGGGTCAAATTAGCTATGAGTGTAAATTGCCAGCAGTATGTGGAAATCTGTTGAGATTTGCCAATACAGACTGGAATTTACTTACAGAGCTCAATTTTTCCATATATTACAACTGAGTGCATGTTGAGGAGGAGGGGTGGCAAGCGTGGAAAGAGATGAAAAGCCAGTTACAAGATGATATTTATGAGAGCAGACATCAGTAACTATTGACATTAAGCAAAGACAGCAGATGATGGTTTTCAAGTTTACTGATACAAATACTTGCTTGCAATTTCTTTTTTACTCTGTTTGCTGGGTGATTGTTTTATTTTTATTTTCAGGTTTTTGCAAACCTTATTCTGATTCTCTCTGACTTTAACGAAAGGGGCTCCAGCCAGCAGTAGGCAATGGCAGGATTATTTCAAGATTGAATCTGTATACACAGGGCAAGGAAAAGAAAGGCAAAAGTAGCATCTCTCAAGCCACAGCTACTGGTGCTGTTCTCCCAGGTTTTGGGATGTTGCTTTCTGGGTTTTTATTAGGGGAGGGGTGGTGTTTGATAATCTTGAAAAGGCTTCATAGAATCAGATGTCTTAGGAGTTTCTTCTTTTGAGAGAGGATAAATCTCCAGTGTAGATATTCTGGGATGCTGAGAGAATAGGAAAAGAATGAAAATACTTACTTCCTGTGCTTTCTTTCCTTTTTTAATGTTTTTTTTTCTGTTGAAAGGATTGACAGTTAAGCTAATTGATGATAGAACTTTGTATTTTCCCCACTGCCACACATACATGCACATATTCCCCTCCACCATGTTTGTTTTGCATGGAAAGGAACAAGCTCAGTACCTCCTTTGTATGTGTAACTGTATATAACTTTATTCTGAGGCATCCATATGTTTACAGTGAAGTTTAGAGATGATGGTTCTTGGGTTGGTTTAAATGTGGGAGCAGAACAAGGGGACAGCTCTTTGGCTGCACAGTAAACAAGGGTATTTTAGCCCAAAGTGCCCAAAGTTCAGTATTTTTATCTTACTTTTTTTTTTCCTTTGGTTTGATTTTGTTTTGGTTTTTTTCTCCTTACCTCCACTGTTTACAATCCTCAGTGGGTACCGCACCATATCAGGGTGCAGGTATTTCAGAAAGCTGCTGTGTTGAAGGAATCCAGTGCTGCAGACCAAATTTTAGGTACTTTTAAAGATCTTCCTTAGCAATGTGTGACATTTGGAGTTACAAGGGTAGGGATGCAGAGCTGCCAAGCCCTAATCCCCAAAGATGTAGCACAAATCGCATTTTGGGGCCCAAATGCCTTCTGTATAACACTGGGGATAGTCAGGATAACCAAAATCCACACACATGCCAACTCCAGGATCTACAGTCTGTTAGAGCTCTGTGAATCCTGTGAAGCACAGACATGATCATCTATTCTTTTCTTGCAATTACTGTCTGTCACAGCAACCTCTTGTTATCAGCAGAGCAACTTATCAGCTGACTGGAAGCTGTTAAAGGTGAATGGAAATAGGTGAGATTTTCCACAGAAACTGTTGAGTTCCTCAACTCCTGTTAAGAAAATTAGCTAAATCAGGATTTGTTCTGTTGCTTCTGAAGAGCATGAATTTGCCATTTTGCTTTCTCCTGAAACAGCTGGAATGACTTAGACTTGGAGGTACAAATTTGCTTTCATTCCTTGCAGAGTCTGAGGAAGGTCATGGGGATATTCCCTGTAGACAAGGCCATCAAAATGGCTGTCATGAAGCATGGAGACGTAAACTGATGACAGAAGAATTATGTGTAGGATTTATCCTTCACTGATCATGTACACCTGCCTTATAAGGACATCCAGGGGAAGTCTCCCTTCGAGACAGCCCATTCTTACTATGTTACATCCAGAAAAGAGACACACAATTAAGGTGGGCAGGAAAGAATTTGAATTATGGAGAGGTACATGCTTCCTGATGTGTTTGACAGCAGAAATCAGACAGGGAAAGCTGATGAATTCTTATACTTCTCAGGGGAAAAAGTGAATTTGAATCAATGTGACAAAAAAATTGTCAAGTGATACTGGCATGCTTGGGAAAAAGCAGTAAAATTCTTCCCATCTGGCTTTTACTACAGAGTTCTTGAAGAACACCTCCTAAAGTTCATTTTAGTTATGGTAGCTTTGCAGAGAAGTCCACTGGAAAATGCAAAGTACTTCTACCATGCCGTGAATCAGATTATTATCTTCACTCTCAGCACTTTACCTGCAGGCAAGGAGGGTGATACTTACACTGACTTTCCAGCAATCCCTGCAGCTGCTCAGTTTCTGATCTTAAGTTCTGCGTTAACGCTGAAACAATTGCACTGATCAGTTTTAATTACTCCATTGGCTCGCTGTGGTGTTAAGAAGCAGCGCATTGCACAGATTAACGTCACGGGTATTAGCACTTACTCATTTCCTCCTTTTGCCAGTGACTCTCATTAATGACACAGAGGTTACATATTTATTATTTCAGTTATGAAAGCCCTTTTATGGGAGGTGCTGTACAAACAGAACAAAAAGCTGTCCCTACCCCGGGGTGCTCTCAATCCAAAACAAACTCAGTACAAAATTACAGATGATGGGATTCACCCAGGGAAGTAGTTTCATGGTGTCTAATCCAAAGAGGACTGAAAACTAGTGACTGGTGAAAAACAACTGAAGACAGAACTTTCTGGAGAGTGGGAGGTGTGAAATGGAGCTGCTGCTCAGGTGAAGACATGCAGGAGAAGTAGCTCAACATTTGCGGAAACATCACAAGTGAAAGTTGCAGCAGCCCTGACTGTGCATGAGGAGCAGAGCCATGAGTTGGAACAGGGAAGGAAAGCTGTTATTAGCTGATAACCTTTACCTGTGTGTACCACGGGCTAATATGTGTTGCTTGTCTCCATATTTAAAAGCTGTTGGGAGCTCTGAAGCCTTATGGCATTTTATTTCAGGGATTACAGTGTCATCAAGATGGACATTTTGTTAAAACTTAGGGAAGTCAGTGTGAAGGAGTTTTTGGATTTGAAAGTAAAACATGAAAAAGCTGGAGTCTGCGTAAATTAGATTATGCATTGGGGGCTACATTATGCCTAAAATGGAAAGCTCAGCTTTGAAAAGCAGGTATTTACTCAGCTTTCTTCAGGAAGTCAGTTGAGACATGAACATGTAAATCTCTACAGCAATCTTAGCCTCAGTTCCTACAGCCAGTTCGAGCCAGTGTGTTTTGGGCAGTAAATTAGAATACCTTTGCAGAACCCTCATCAGATGCTGTGGGTCAAAATGCAAAGCCACAAACATCAGGTCCCTGTGCACCCCATTCTGTTCTGTACAGCACGTAGTGATGTCAGCCTGGACTGATAAGTTTGCACAGTGAAGTATTGGATTTCTCCCCCGTAATTTTGAGGGGAAAAACATGAGGTTTGTCAAGTTGGACCTCCCAGAATTTTTTTTTTTTTTTTTTTTTCTGTCAAAGCCTTATCAGTTTTTCCTGTGACTACATGAGTGTTCAGTCTTCTGGCTTTTACAGGAGGATCCTCAGACCTATATTTTTTGGCCTCTGCTTATAGTTGGAGAGCTGACAGTCAGTATTAAAACACTGTGTGTTTTCATGAGGAGCCTGACAGTGCTGCCAAGAGATGCCTTAAAATCCTCTCAGAATTTTAAAATCTCTCTTGGAGTATTTTACTGATTTTTCTGCTGTTGCACTTGGCTCTGCTTAAAGAAGCCACGACACAATGCCCTTTACTCATGTGCTACTGAAAATTGCCAAAGCGAGTCGTTTATCCACCAAACCCCATCCATTATTCTATTTTTAACTGTATTCATTTGAACAAACAGCAGACAGCAATATCCTACTGATATTACAAAAATTTTAGGAGCAGCCCATTAATGAGAAATGACTCCTCCCCTCTGCCAACCTTGCTCCAAGGGCAGTCAGGAGCCTCGTGTTGTGTAAGTGGCCTCTGTTACATTCTGCTCCCTGTATGAGCTGCAGGCTTCACAGCAGGATGCTTTATCTTTGATTGCATCATTCATGTCTGGCAAGAACAGGACATCTCAAATGCTGTTTTTACACACTTTTCAACACCCAAATGGGAACTGCAGATTATGTTTGCTGTGTCTCACCTCAGGTGTGGTGCTAGGACACGGTTGTCTTTGTGCAGCATCCCATCCTTAGTTGCAGTTTTGCCTGGTTTAGGGTGGAAGTTGCTCAGCCTTTTTTGTTAATGGCTACCCACTTAAAATCTCATCTAAGATATAAAATGGCAGCATGTATTCTTAACTGAGCCTTTTTTTTAAATTTTGCCTTTTAGAAGCATGCAGCAGGGTAAAAGTTTACTCCTTTCTGTACTGGGAGTGGATAAAGAGGCTATTTAAAGCATTTCTTCTGCGAAATGCCTGATGTGTGAGTAAAGACTGAGTGTTAAATCCATTATATAAGGGATTATATTCACCTTTCTTTGTCCCAGCACCTTGCTGTGTCTCCCCATTGACTCACTGGGACCTGGTGAAGGTCACAATCTGTGCCTGAGTCACCTATTGAAAAGTAAGCATAGTAGCACACTGGAGGTGTAGCAAGGCTGACTGCAGTTGGCACTGGTGTGTTAGAGAGGTTTTAAATATTAAGGGAAAGGGTGCCATGGCAATAGGGTAACAAAGTGACTCGGGGGCGGTGGTTTTATACAGGGTCATCAGGAATGGTTTGCCTGAAGTCTACAGAGTGAACAATGTACTCTGTAATGTTTCTGGCAGTAATTTGCAGTCGTTTCTGGTACAAATGGACACAGCTCTGTTCTATTTATGGAAGGTTCCTGTAATGTGTGCAGGCCTCCCACTGACTTCAGTGAAGCTGTGCCCACTTACAAGGCTTGTGAACCTGGCCCGTGAACTCTGCCAGTCACTTATAAGGTCTGAGACACAAAGCCAGCCTGAAAGCTGTCAATATTTATGTAATTCTGTCTGAGGAGTGCTATCTTGGGGTGAGCCCAGTAAGGAAGGGAAATTTTGCGTGCTCAGACCAAAACTAGTAACACTTAAGTACTTAATTTTTCTTTTCCTGGAAGATTTGTCCATTAACTTTAATGAAGCTTTTTCTGGGCTTACAAGTCTGAAGAGAGCTATTAAACAAAAGGGAGAGAGTTTGCTTGCCAGGCATTTTCTCTGCTCCCTCGGTTCTGTTTCTTTATAGCCAGAGAAACACTTTCAGCAATATATCTTTAAAGCAATCCTAACACTTAGTGACCAGTTAAGTAAATCCCACTTGTTAAATTCTTGTGGCTGCATTATGCTGGGAGCCTTACTCTAAGGGCCCTGTTCTGTCACTGCTTGTTTATTCCACATTAAATGAAGTGACTTGGATGGGATACACGGATTGGTGATGAAGGAGAAATCCTCTTCTGCCACTGAAAGGTGACACGGTGCAGCGCTAGAGATGTCATTTTCCTGTTCTGTAAATGGTAAGCCAAGAAACTTGTTTGCTTTCCTGGAAATCAGGCTAACAGGGCAAAGCCTGGATGCAGGACAGTAGCCAGAAGCAAGCAAGTAGACTTTACTTGTGGCTCCTGCTCCTGAAGCAGGAGTCAAAGGATTCGTGCAGGATTTGCTATCTTAGGTCTCTTCACCTTGTTCTTGGACCAGTGGAATTAAAAAACTAAACGGCAGTGAGCCAGTTTAGATGCAGCATCTCACCCCCTTCCCATCACAGTGGTGGCCATAAGTGCCCCCAAAAAAATCTTACAGGTTCCCATTTGGGATTCCAGGGCTTCCTTGGGACAAAAAAAACTGTGGCTGCTGATGCCTTCCTCCCAGACCAGAGAGACAAATGACATCCATCTGCCTGCCTTCTCTGCAGGGGGGTGTCCCTCCTGTAGCCCTTGCACTTACCAGCCCCTGACTCCCTTCACAAACACCAAGGTACCACATTTGTCTTTTGCTCTTGGGTGGGATTGAGGCCCATGGGTCAGGATGGGCTCCAGTTTATCTGTACCCTTGTTATAATCTTGCAAAAAAAAGAAAATGTCCAGGGTTTCTTTGTGTACCAGATCTCTTATTTCAATTACAAAATACCACTCAGAAGTCATAGCTCAGGAGTTCTGGCCTAATTTCTCTTACAAATTGCTTACATGGATTTCTCTTGCTTGAAAATTAATTGACCATACAATAAACTATTTTCCCTTGAGCAGGGACTATTCTGTTTCCTATGACGTTACAGTAAGCTGTCTTTGGGCCAAATATTTAAAGGTATTTAGGTGCTTAAAGATGCAGGTAATGTGAATTTTCCGAAATACCTAGCTGCCTAATACACAGTGATTTCAGTGGGAGTTGCCATCAAAGAGCTTCTAAAAATCCCACTGTGCACCCATCTGCTTCTTTAAGCACCTGAATTCCTTTAAAAAACAGGTCCTTCCCTCCATCACTGGAGACAAATTTTATTTTTCATAACGTAGACAGGGCTTCTTAATACAGTTTCTTGGATATTGCCTGCCACCTTTAGCTTGTTTTCATTGTTTTGATTATGATGTCAAATCTAGTTGATGATCATGTTTATGCAGTTCCAAGCAGAGCGTGGGCACACAGCATCTATCCTTTATGACATGAACTTGGCACAGCAGCTGATGTTAATAAATCAGGGCTAAGAGGTTTGTAGGCAAGCAAACTGTCAGGAAGTTACTGCAACTTTTGCAGTATATTAAATGATCTGTGTTTTGTTCTAACTTTTTAAACCCTCTTTGAAAACCGGTCCTCTGTTTCTCATTAGTTGGTCTTTGATCCAGTGAAAATATCAGTCCCTTGAGTTAATATTTCATCTGACTATAAGGCCATGTAATTTGCTACGACACTAAGTCAATAGGTCTCTGCTGGCTTACCCCAGCAGGACTTGTATGTGTAGGCAAAAAATTCTCTGCAAAACATGAATAATGTGGGTCTAATCAAGAATTTATTTCTTTGGTTAACCAAAGGAAAAAAAAAAAGTGGAGTGTGAACATCAGTCCATCTAGGCACAGAAGGAGCTTGAGGGAAAGAAAACATTTCACTTTATATCAATTCACATTCTCAATTTAATACATAAGGAGGAGTGTCAGGACATATACATCTTGCAGAGCCACAGAAATAGCGGTAGATTGATCTATCATTATTTACCAGCTTAGCCATCCTGTTCATGTGCTTTCTATTACAATGTGCTCGGAAAGCTCAGACAGTCCTTCTGCATTAACCTCCACCTTCTGTCCTCATCCTTCCCTCTGGCCCACCCCGTGCTGCGTTCTGAAATTTTAATTTCATGGCACAAGGTGCTATAGAATGAAAATAAACATTTGTCTGTGGAGAGTTTGCTGAGTCTGGAATATTCAGTGTGGCTGAAGCTAATTTAAAAACAAGCAACTAAAATTGTGCTTTTACTTTTTAAGGCTTTTCCAGCAATATTTCATTCTGTGGTCTCCAAAGGAGCAAAGCATTTACGAATATGCATTAATCCTCACTGGGAATTGATCCAGAGCTTGTTTTAAGCATATGCTTAAGTGGTTTGTTGAACTGGGGCCATGGCTGCCCAGACCCATCTCTGGATGAGATTTAATTGAGCAATGAGCACATTTGAATTAATTTACTTGTACTTGTGGGGTTTGATTTGGATATATATATAAAAATATATATATAAATAAATATATATATATATGACATTTATAAGGATTTGTGCACATCTGATATTTGAATTCACTGTATGAGAAAGGGTCAGCTCTCTACTATGACTCTGCAAAAAAAAAAAGTCATCTTTAGTGTGATACCTGCCTGATACTGCGTCCGAAGAACAAGTAAATATTTTGTTACGTTTTCACTATGCTGAAAATAGACTTAGATCTTTGTTGTGTGATTTTTGATCAGTGCTGGGTTTTGGCTTGGGGTTTTTAAAATTGGTTTTATTTTATGGCTTCCATTCCTGTTTTGGATATATGATGAGGAAGAGCCTTATTGTAGAGGAGCCTCCTGCTCTGGTTGATGTGTGAGCGTTATCACTGACCCACTGCAGCTCATTCATGAGTTTGCAGCTCTGACAGGTTGAATGCCCAGAGTGGTCACTGATTAGACTGCCACTCCTAATATTCTCATCCCTGCAGTTATCAAGCAGGAAAACAGTGACAAGTAAATCCAAGCAGCGTGGGAAATGCAGAGTCTGAGAAACCACGGACTTGTTGCATCTTCTGGCATTTACTGAGCCTGCAGTGGTGACAGCAGAGTAGCCTGGATCACAAAAGGAATCCAGAACTCGGCAAACGGAAGGTTATCGGAATTTCATGGTTCTTTTTTTTTTTTTTTTTTTTTTTCAAGAGGATGGTTTAAAGCGTATTTATCACCATAAATGAGGATTTCAGTCCTCATGCAAGACATTGTTTTTTTTCTCAGGTTTTACGGTAGAGAAACTCAGCTTCTTACTGTTTCAGCAAATTTTCTGACTGACATGCTGTAAATTGAGATTTTTTTTTTTTTTTCATTTAATTTGGGCAAATTTCTTTTTGCACCTGTCTTTCTTTCCCAAAATTTGTGCAGATCTGGGTCCCACTCCTGCCATTGTCATGCCCTCTTGAGGAGTATCTAAGGAACACTCTACATTCCCAGACTCCATAAATTCCCTGGGCCCATACCAGAGGCTGAGATGTAAGCACTTGATTGAGACATTCACCTGGGATTTGCTGAGGCCAAAATTAAATCAGGTAAAGCTCTAAGTCGAATCTGGGTCTCCTGTGTCTCAGGTGAATACAGTAATGTGTTTATTCTCTACAGCTTTTTCTTACAAAAAGTTAGAGTTCTGAAAAATATTTCTCTGACCTTCTACTTACAAAAAAAACCACCAAAAACAAAACCAACAACAAAACCCACAAAACAAAACCAAAAAGCCACAAAAAAAAACCAAACAAAAAACCAACCAAACAAAGGCAGGTTTCCATGAATCAGTATTTTCCAGTGATTTTTTTTTTTTTGTCAGAAGAACTCCTGTGTGATTGTAGTCGTTTTCTTAAAAGCACCTTTGCTTTGGCTTGTGTCTAAAAATATAAATTCTCCTTAGAACACGAGAAGTGCCATGCACAAACCAACAACCTTTGAAAGCAGCAATACTTTAAACTCCAGAATTGGTCTAATCTGTGAATATTTTTTTTTCTTGGAAGTTGAGAGCTGGTGTCCAGACCTCCATGTTTGATTCCTGTACAGATTAAAAGTTTGATGTGTGGCTCTTCATGTGTGTGTGTGAACCCTGTCTGGGTTGGTGGGAGGAGAAAACATAAAAAACTCAAGATGTTCTGATGTTAGTGAAGCCTTAACAACAGCCTTCTTCTGTTGTAACAAGAAACATTCCACTGTTTTGGGGCAGGACGTTGAAGTATTAGATATATAGATAGTATTAGAATTCCCCATGTTTAAATTAACCCCTTGTGATGTGCCCATCCTGCCCCTTCTGCTCCTTGCAGCTCAGCACCCCTCCAGCTCTCCTCCAGCTCTCATCCCTCCACTCCCCCTACAAAAGGGAAGGAAGGTGAAACCACTGACCAGGGTGGAAATCCTATTTGCTGAAGCACGACAGGTCGAAATGTACTGCTTGTAACAACCATTTTCTTTCAAAAATTACTCAATAGAGAGACATGAGGAAAAAATAAGCACGGCTTTTGATGATTTTGTGCCCGTATATTGCACTATCCTTAGAAGGGAGACTGCATAGTGAAAAACTGGGGGGTTTGGTGCGAGAGAATCGAATTAGAAGCGGGAATAATAACAGCATGGAATGTGATGGTGGTTTGTCTTCTACCTCCAGCTGTTGCACCGAGAAGGGAAGAGGGAGTCCCATCTGCACACGCCTCTTGCCCAAAGTGTCGGGAACTTTGGACCCAGGTGGCTGAGTTCTCCCCACCAAAGCTCTGCTGTGCACGAGGAACATTTCAGGATAGCGCTGCAAGCGTGAGTGCATCCCTAATCCTGTTTTTTTTTGAAGACAAATCATTTCAAGTAGAGTGCGTAGAGCTCATGACACAAACACATCTGGATTTCAGTTGTTGATCTGAAATATTCACAGTCCAATATGGTAGCAGCAGATGTTGGATTGACAGTCGCAGTAAATGTTAATGATCGCATCAGAAATCCCATATGTAGCTTAGCTGAGAGCAACAGAGCCTACCTGCCCACCCTTGTTTGTGCTCCAGGGTTAAAAATATTTGCTTGCACACCTAATGTTAAGTCATCGCTCTTTTTTTAGCTATGGAAGATTATTACAACCCTTAAAAAGCTTTAGATGCAAACTGTGGGAGGAACTGAGCTGACTCCCTTAATCAGATATACTTGGCTTGAAATGAGACATAATATTAAACATTTTTAGAAGGGGGTCTTTTTTATCATATTTTGTGCATAGTAAGCACTGCTGCAGAGATCAATGGCATCAAAATTAGTGGGTTAATCATTAAGAGACATCAAGCATCTGTGCCTTCTGCTGAGGTACGTAGAGGCTGCAGAACTTCTGACACTTTTGAGGAAGAGTAGCTGAGGCAAGAAAAGCACAGCTAAATACATGAGCCAAGAGCTCCATATAAAGGGCACCTGATTTTTCATAAGCTTTTAATTTCCAGAGGATTCTCTTTCCCAGCATTTGCTTTCATGAGGATTTTCGTGCAGAATCCATTTTTGGGAGGGAATTGAAGAAAGGGGTTTTTCAGGATGAGGGAAAGGTGGTGGGTAAGAGATTAAATAATTAAGGAGACAATTATGTGTGGGCTAAAGATACAATGCTCACCCAAGGTGTGGAAGAGGTTCAAGACAAAGTTGAAGACAAAGTGAAAACAATAAAAATTGTGTTGGCTGCAGTGTTATAGGTGAGGTGAAACAGCAAAAAGAAAAGTTTGGGGAAAAATGAGAAATTTCTGAGGAAGAGCTGGAGTGAGGGGTAGAAACAATTCAAGTGCATTGGGAAAAGTGCACTGGGGTACATGGATAGCAGGGAACATGTATGGTTTTTATGTTACAAAAAAACCCATCCTAAACTGAGCTATCTCAGACTTTGAAGTGAATCAGACTTTAGGTTAATTTCCTTTCCTAGAAGAGGATTTTGTTTCTGAATAGGCAAACATTTAAAATCGTTAAGAAGAAAAAGCAAGTACTTTCCTTGGAAGGACGGATGAAACATAAATCTTAAGCAGAACTATAAACTGTTGAGACAAGGCATTTTTGTTGGATTATGTAGCTCATATCAGATAGCAATAAATCAATCCTTCAAAGACAAAAGACTATAGAAAGAAGAATAAACCAAAGACTCTCCAAATAACAAAGGCCAGATACACAAAAGTAACTAAGGAGCTGAAGAGGCAAATAGATGCCTGGCAGGATTTTAAATGGGATCATTCAACACAGACACTCATCACCTGCTAGTGATTATTGGTGTCTTCAGGCTCCTTCAAGCCCAGACACTTCCTTGACTAAGGTTAAAATTCCCATCAGCATCAGGGAAACTAACTCAGTGCCTTAAAATCTGCGTGGTTGGTATATCTTGCCTAAGCAAATGGAATTTACTGGTGGATGGCTTTGAGCCTTGTGAACACTGACTGTGCACATCTTACTGCAGTTCTGTCTTTACTCACTGGGGTCATTCCACGGACTCGTGAAGTTCTGCACATATTTATTTACCTTGCTTGCTGTTCTAGGCCTGACTGCGTAGAATAATAGATTGTGGAGGAAAAACTGTGGCTTATGTGGGTGTGATGAAAGAATTCTAGTAGTGGCTACCAGCCACTAATCTTAGTTAATACTCACTTGCTCTCACCCTTTGGAAATTAATTTTCTGTACTGCAAATTCCTACATTTTGGGCAAAAAAAAGGCCCCATTCCAGTGCTGCGAATTACAAAATCCATATCATACTCTGTGCCTGTACCCTGTAGTCCCAATGCCTTATTGTTCAGATCATCCAGACCTTTTACAGCATGCTCTGGCATGTTCCTAACCTGCACACCTTGGCCTTCTCCCAGTGAAAATCAAAGAATAAGAGAAGATTAAGTCTTGGGGCTCATTCTGACATGCAGGCACAACAGTCATAGCAGCTTGGAAGTATTTCCAGTTCCCATGGCTAGAAGTACTGGGGACAGGCCTTTTCAGCTGAGCTTTAGGATGCTGATAGTTACATTTTCAACCAGGATCAAATCTGGCTGGTTTGTTTGTTGATATTAAATAAAAGGATGACTAGAGTCTTAAACTGTTGAGGGTGTGTGCAGGATGTAGAAAGGGATTCCTGTCTTTCCTAAATCAGAAGAAATAAATGTAATGTAGATAATAGGAGGGGGGGTTGGGGGGAAGGGAAAAAAAAAAAAAGAAGTGAAATTGCTGTACGTCTATTTTAAAAAGCCAAGCAAACAAACATTGAGGGCACAAGATCTTAGCATGACATAGAATTACTAGAACGTGCCAGACATGGTGAATAAAAGCAGGCAATGTTACTACTGGAACAAGCAGAGATGTGAAAAATGCAGGGAAACTTGTAAGTCTTTATTTGCCAGCAGTCTGACAGCAGATGATGATGACATATCTGTGAACATTTGTTATGGAAAAAAGACTACTGTCTCAAGCTATGCAGTGATATGGCCACTGAATATTTTTAGCCCCAGTTCTGGTTCTGGTCAGCCTGTGTATCATCTTGAGTTTGAAAGTGGAGATTAGTTCAGTCTGTCCATGGAATATTGCTGCACAGAATACTTTAGTGAATTGATTCAGAAAGGAGCCCTGGCATTTGAATACGATATCATTAGGATTGCAATCCAAGCTTATACAGTTTTAGGTTTTCTTCATCAAAGATTAATATTCTGTTTCTTGGATTTTGCACACTTACAGAGTTCAGCTGGAAAAAAAAGCTCAGAGTGCACCTCTTACAAGTTAAATGGTACTTTAGTGTTCTTTCAAGTCCTGCTCCCCTTTGGCACCAGAGAAGTACTTTTTCATTCCATATCTTAGGATGTGCAATACTTGAAACAGGGCAGCATGGAACACCATAAAAGTAAGTCTTCCTGCTTCAAAATGCTTCCTGTTCAAAATGCACTTATCTGTTTAAAAAAGAAAAATATGTTTTTTCAAAAGGTTGTCTATACATTAATCCTGCCCAAGGGCACATCCACCCTGTGCTTTCACGATTTATGTGGCTTTCATAGACAACTTCTTGCTCTGATATCAACTAAAAAAAATGAATTTTTTTACTAACCAGGAAGGGACTGGACAGTGCAGCAGGAACCTGTCCACCTGCTATTCATGATAATTTTTTCTTAAAGAAAACACCTCACTGATGCCTTCCTTTCCACACATCTCCCAGAGCACGATCACATATTTTTGTTCTCGCTGTTTTCTCTTTGCTCTTTCTGCTCGTATGATCCCATTTTTTTTTTCCCCCTCTTCTTTAATTACACCCCCTTAGTAGAGGTGGGGGAGAGAAAAAAAAAAAAAAGCGTTTGCAAATGGCAAATCAGTCCATGGGGACTGCTTGGATTTTAAGGGCAGCTGCTGTTCAATGTATCTGGTGTGTCACTTTCTGTTTTGTGCTCCTGTTTTATTGCTGCTGTGGGAATGGAGCAAAAATAGCGGCTACTGCAGTTCTGTTGAATAACCATCAACGTGATTCTAGCCGATGTGTCAGTCCCTCACTGGGCAAAAAAAAAATGTCCATATTTGATATCCACTACCCACCCTGACCTGTAAATGAAAATAGCAACGTGCTAAATTGCTGCAGAAAAGCATGATTAGCTAGAAGACTCAGCTGATACACCTAGATGTGTTTGTGCTGCTATGCATGTGTGGGTGTGAGAATATCCCTACATCTCCGGGAAGGCTGGTGTAAGTAAATAATTCATAAGGTGCATGCAGTGTATTTAAATGTTAAATACACTGGCTTTCAAATTCGGTGCAACTATTGAAACCTGCATTTGGCTACAACCATTTGACTGCTGCATACTTAAAGTGAAACCACTAGCAGTGTGGAAATGCTGAGTAGAAATTGCCCCAGTCCTCGACAGAGCACCTAAGCTTGCCATCTTAGCCCTTTGTGGAGCTCACATCGTCTTCCTCCCGTGCATCTTTCAGTTTGGGTGTAAAGTCTTGACGCTGGAAGTGCTGACTCATGAATCGGCAAGGAAGGAACGTTTCCGTGGCTGCTTCGGTGGCCGAAGTGGTGTGGATTTACCCTGATGTGGCTTTTCTTGCCTTCCTCGCTCCATCACCCCGTGTCCCATCCGGCCTGTGCGCACCTGAAACTGCTGCTGAGAAGGAGCACCGGGGTGTTAAATACACCTGATAGCCGCTGCTTTACACATTGAATCCGTCCAGGTTGTTTTACCTCTTCTTCCTATTCATCAGCAAAAGTTTATCCCGCGTCAAGCCGGGCTTGTCCCTGAGCCCGACCGGGCTTTTGTTCTCCCCAAGGCGCAGCAGCTCGGAGCCCGAGCGGTCCCTGAACCGGCCGCGTTTCCCCGACAGATGGCACTGCCTTTCTCTCGTACTTAGCCAAAAGTTTAAAAACATTTCGTTAAAAATAGCTGCCCCACATTCTTAATTGGCAATCCTTTTTTTTCTATTTATTGTTAGGCACAAATCAAATGCTGTTTAGCTCTTAGGCGAGCTCAGTGCACAGTACATAAAAGCGTAATGTGGAACACAGATATTTTCTTACTCTGTTCTGCATCTGCTTGTTATAGCAGAAAATACTGAACAGTTTGTGATTTGTCACTAACATCTTCAAAAACTTCATTGTGATAAAATGTTATTTTTTCCATTATGAAGATAGAACCTTTTTGTTTAATCTTACAACTTGTTGTGTAGTCAGACATCCAGGCTTGCACAAAGCCCACTTTTCGCAAAAATGAAGCCAATATTATTCCAGAATCTCTGGAGTTCGGCTACAGTAGTGGACTGCTTAAGGCACTTGGCCCTTACCCTGGCTTCAAAATCTCCTGTGCTGGCAGGTCTTCCTTGCATGAGAGGATGGAGACACCCGTGCCAGCCTGGCTCTCTGAGCTGTGGTCCTCACAGTGGGGTTCTGATGCCCATCCTAGGGTCGTGAGGGCTTGCAGTGTCCCTGGGGCAAGGCCTCTCCACAGGGGCTGGGAGCACTGCAGCAAAACGTGACTCCACCACGCACCTCCTCTGACCCCTCCCAGGTCCCCGGGGTAATTCCCGGGGGTAATTTGCTTCGGCTCCTTACCAGGGTCTCCTGATCCCAGCTCGGCTCTTGCAGGGAGCGGACGGATGCGTCACCAGGGGTGAGCCTCCCTCTGCTCTCTCCTCAGCAAGCTAATCATTTCTGTGGCCTCTTCGGGGACCCATTTCATTTCTGCAGTTCCTTGGGCTGTGCTGAGCAGAAAGGCCAACTCACTCCTTTACAAAATGAAATTGTAATGGCCTCGCTGTTTCCTGGCTCAGCCTGCACCTCGTCTTTCTTTTCGCGGCCGAGTTGTTTATGGTGGAGCAGAAGGAACATGTTTTGTTTTGCTTTATTTCTTTGCCTGCTCTTGCACATGGACAGATTGTCGGCCAGCTGCCCGCGGTTTTGCTCCGTCCCACCTCCCCCCACAACGGCCACAGATTCAGCGGAGGTCCTGCTCCAGACGAGCGTTTCGTTTCCTTCCAGGGCTCCTCCAGCCCTGTCAATAGCACTGCCCACAAACACGGTTTTGTGTGAGCTCGAAGGCGGTGGCAGTGCTGGCCTTTTAGCACAGATGCATGGGAGAAATTCTTTCCAATATATGCATTCACATGTCTCTCTCCCCCGTGACCTTCGCCTGCCGTCACTTTGCTTGTTCAGTTAGTTTATTAGGTCCTTCAGAAGCGGTTCCTGATATTCTCATAATATTGGACAAGCCTCAATAATTGTATCAAATTCCAGTGTTATCGGCCGGATTTTTAAGCCCCTTCTCCTGTTTGCTAACATATTAAACAGCGCTGTACCTAACACAGTCCTTTGAGTCACCTCATTGTCAAAGCAGTTGAAAGCCTTTTCTTCTTCTTCTTCTTTGGTGATTTTTACTTCCCAAGTTGGTTTTGTTCCCTTTGTCACTTTTTGTGATGAGGGCTATCAGCTGTTTTCAGAAAGAGCAGTAGATTAATCAGATATGCTTGTACTTGAGGCAGTTGGTTACACTCTGAGCCTTATTTTCTTTTCTAAAACTCTGCACTATTCTCACCCTTTTATATAATGACAGTCTGGTTCTTTTCATACTTTATTTTTATTTTGAGAGTTTTGTTTTCCTGGTGGTAAAGTTTACTAGGCTGAAATTTTTCAAGGCGGGCTCAACATGTTTTTTAAAGCTAATACTCACATAGCAGCTTGCAGCTTTCCAGCAGCTGATGGTAATGAGCAAGGATGTAGGGGTTTTTAATTAGTTCCTTCGACACTTCCTTGAAAATATTTGCATGCACACAAGCCAGTTCTGGAGATCTGTTGCTCCTAAATGCAAATGCTGTAGCACTTACTGCCTTGGTAACAGTCTTTAATATTGATTTATTTTCCTTACATGGGAGAATAACGTGCTGAAATGACAGCTTAAAATCCTCTTTTGAATACAGGTGTAAATAAAATATTTGGGATCTTTGAACACATCATCCTTAAATACTCATTTGTCCCTCCTTCAGTCCTTCTGCTTCTTGGCTTTGTGCCTCTGTGTGCATGAAAGAAAGTGTTGCTTTTTTTTCACAAGCAAACAGTCAAAAAAAATTTTTTTTTTCCCAGACCTAATTTCCATCTTGCATTTTTAAAGGCAGCAGCATGTGTATTTTTGTTTTGGTTTCACCTGCTGGGGGTTCCTCTGCTTTGAAAGCTAACTGGTAAACAGCTGACCATGTAAACATAACGTTTATTTTTCCTTGATTTCTGCTTCCTCTTTGTGTCAAAATATTCATACTCTAGTGAATGTATTATGATTTTGAGGCTTTCTGGTTATTCAGGACATCTAGTGTTATTTCTTGTATCGTGCCAGTCACGTGATTTCAGCCCCAGGTCGCAGACAAGCTGCAGTGTATCTTTTGTAAGGGCACTCATTCTTACTGAAAAGACAGCTTATTATATCCAATGCTCTCAAGCACTTAATTTCAACCTAACCCTTACTTTGCTTTTTAAAAGAACACACAGGGTTTTTTTTTCCCAACCTGAATTTGTCTACCTTCTCTGTCTTAATTACTTACTTTTGTGGCTTTGCTCCCTAATTGCAAGTCCACTGGTGTCAGGACTTTCCCTTCCCAGCACGTCACTGACACTTCAGTGGTGAGTTATCCCTGCCCTTTTCCTGGGGGTGGTCAGTATGTTTTGCACAGGTAAGGCTTCCACAATTCCAAATGATTTAGTGACTCATTCTTGATTCCCTTGCAGTATTCCAGAATCACCATTATGTGAAGATTGGATACCAGAACTGGACATAGCCCTGCTGGTCCCATCAGTGATACATACCTGTAATGTCATGGTCTCCTGCATAATCATGCAAGTATTGCATTAACCTTAGCCCATAGATTGCATAGGGAATTCATGGTAAATTGATTTTCTGAGGTCCTTTTCAGTGTCACTGCCTTTCAGGATATGGTATTCTGTGTTGTTAGTGTGACCTACATTCTCTCTTCTGACATATCTGACTTTGTGTCTGCCTGTATTAAAACCTTTTTAAAATATTACTTCATTTTACAAGCTGATTCAAATAGCACGTTATAACTGACCAATCCAAATCTCTCCATTGGTTATTTGATGCTTTTTTGTCCTTTACATATCTTTAAAGTAGCCAATTTAAAATATTTGAAGTATTTTCTCTCCTGAACAGATAAATATATTTTTATAATTCCTGTTCTGAATGTAGTCAAAAGGCATTTTTTAAAAAATAGTAGAAACACTGGAAATACTATTTGATACACCCACATTCAGATATGATGACCAATAACAGTGATTTTGTCAGTTTTTAATACGATTTACTCCTAAAAATTTTGAGTTGCATTGTTCTTTAACAGAATGTAATGCAAAAACTTTTAAAAAATATGAACTCAAAATAGAAATGCAATTATTTTTTACAACTGAATGTTTTGACACACGAAAAAATTATGTCAGCTTGTTAAAAAAAAATATGCTTCCCATCTACTGACTAGTCATTATGCTCTCATTTTTCAACATTTTTCTTTTATTCCAACCTGTGGTAACTTGTCCAAAGGCTCGTCCTAGTTAGAGTTCCTAATCCAAATGGTCCTTCTCCACTCTGTGAATTTCTCTGTGACTGTGGCTTCTTCAGTTTGTCCAGGTGAAAAGCTCCTTTTGTCACCTTTGCCATCTGGAGATTGTGTTTAAGCCCTTTCCCTGACCACCTAAATTCAGACAGTTACCAGAATTTTTTTTCTTCCTCCCCTGCATTACTGTATATTCTGTGCCACAAAACAGCATGAAGACTGGTTTCTCTGCCTTCTCCCATCACCATACTCTGTGAATGAGTTCCATAAAAGCCTCTTAAAAATTCCCACCAGAGAGGAGATATCTTCCAGGTCAGTCTTTTCTCCAAAGTAACGAGCGATAGGACAAGAGGAAGCAGCCTCAAGTTACACCAGGGGAGGTTTAGATTGGATATTAGGAAAAAAAAAATTCTTCACTAAAAGGTTATCAAGCATTGGAAGAGGCTGCCCAGGGCAGTGGTGGAGTCACCATCCCTGGAGGTGTTTAAAAGACACGTGGATGTGGCACTTAAGGACATGGTTTGGTGGTGGAATTGGCAGTGTTGACTTAATGGCTGGACTAGATCTTAGAGGTCTTTTCCAACCTAGATGATTCTATGATTCTGTCCCCTCACACCATGACTGGCCTGCCAGTACTGGATTCCCATCTAGTTAGGCTGGCCTGAGGATGCCTATCTTTCGAATCAGCACAGTTCTGTTATCATAGGATCATAGAACCAACTGGAAAAGACCCCCAAGATCATCAAGTCCAAGCCTTGATCCAACACTGCTGTGGTTACCAAACCATGGCACTCAGTGCCACATCCATTCTCGTATCTTAAAAACCTCCAGGGATGGAGAATCTACCACCTCCCTGGACAGCCCATTCCAATGATGTCTGATTACTCTCTCTGTAAAAAATTTTTCCTAATACTCAACCTCCCCTGGCAGAGCTTGAGACCATGCCCTCTTGTCTTACTGAGAGAAGAGACCGACCCCCACCTGGCTACACCAGCCAGGAGTAGATTATGGGAGATGGTGTCAAAGTCTTTGCTGCAGGTAGACACATCCACAGCCTTCCCCTCATCCACCAGGTGAGTCACCTGATCGTAAAAGGAGATCAGGTTGGTCAGACAGGACCTGCCCTTCCTAAACCCGTGCTGGCTGGGTCTGATCCCTTGTCCATCCTGTAGCTGCTGTGTGATAGAACAACTGTGCTCAGTTCTAAAGGTGAGAGCAAGAAGGAAGAATGTGTGGAAGTCCAAAGCCTCTGACTGGATGCCTTCGACAGACAGTAAGTCATTCTTTTTGGTTTGGACCCATAACATGAATCTGAGGTAGCCTGGATGGCAGGAGGGCCCTGGAGTCCAGCCAGGTGCATTTTGCCCTTAGGAGATGGCAACACTTGGGATTTGCATCTGCTGTGGGGTGGGTGTTCATGGGGGTGAGATGCAAGTTCTTTATTGCTTAGGAAGGAATCTGAAACATCAATTAAGTAACAAATAAACAGCATCTCTGTTTGGAAGCTTAGGGAAAGTTGTTCTCACACGCATATTTCGTGGATTTTGCGATCGCTGCCTGTCAATTGACAGATGCACTTTTAGATTAGTAAAGCCAGCAGAACGAGAGGCACCTGCTTAACCTGTTTAATGTTTTCTTAATGATAACAGAGGAGACTTGGCATATTAGTGTTTCCTCGAAGAATATCCAAATATCCACTGACTTAAAAGATGAAAGAAAAGAGCAGTGCTTTCTGTTACGCTGGGCAGGTTACATGGGAGCGTGTTCTTGCATAATTTATTGACAGCTTGTCTGGATCTCTGTCACCTGCACAGGGGCTGTGCACCACACAAGGGCTTGGTTGCTTAACTCTATAGGTCATTAAGGGTACTAATTCTTAGTTAGAAGGTCACTCCAGATCCCAGTGAAGCTGCCTCAATTATTGGCTGTTAAATTGGTTACTGGCTGCTGTATAAAAGCCCTTTTTTTTAAGCTTGCTTTTTTTTTTTTTTTTTTTTAATGAGAAATTTTTGTTTCACTGGGGAAAAAAAAGAGTAAGAAAAAAACATGTGAGAACAAGGCAGTTGTGCAATGGTCACATCAGCTGTGGGAGACTCAGCCTGTGAAGGGACTGAAGGCTGTCCCATCCTTGCTGCGATTTTGCCTCCCCTTGGCTAATTGTGACTGCAAACATTCTTTGTCTTAGTGAAGAGATGGCAGAGAGGAATGGCAGAATTTGCCTGCACAAAGCAAGCACTGCTGAGAAACCCAAATTCTTATACAAGTGCTTTCTAATTGTCCAGAGCTGCAGCTGCTTCGAGAAGCATTTTATGAAAATACTGAGCTGTTCAACCTAAATATATCTTCTTTTTTTTTTTTTCTCCTTCAGAAGAGAAAAAGTGTTGTGCTGACCATGCATAAGAAAACCAATCTTGTTGCTCACAGATACATGATAATGTATGAGCTGATATTTCTTCAGCTGAGTCACTTGCAGCCAGAGATGTGACAGTTCGAGGAAGTAATAAGCTGTCATGTAGTGTTTCTTAAATGCATGGATTTTCTGAAACCCTGTTCAAAGGGTCAATAGCAGAGCAGATGCAATTGTCTGCTGTATCACAGAGACCTCGAGAGTCAACTCTGCATTTCCCTTTATTTTTCATTCCCCCGAAGTGGTAGACCTCAGGAATTTTCTCCCAGAGCAAAGCAGCTTTCACTAGATGTTGGGGATAAGGACTGGCTGTTTAGTTTTGGAAATTATCTTGTGATTATTTTTTTTCTTCCACCTGTTTATTTTATTGTTTTGTTTCACTTTATTCCTTGAAGAACTAGTCTATTTATTACTACTACCATTTGTTAGTCAATACTATTTTAATTTTTATTTGGATTTTTGTGCTGGGGGTCTACTTGCCAGGTACAATTTAGTCCCAACCAAAGCAAGGCAAATCAAACTATTGAAATCTATGTCACAGACATTTCTAATGTGCTTTATCTTCCATCCTTTATTTGCTTGATGTCTGTGTTTCAAAGGGATAGGAAGGTACAGGGAAATATAACAGACAGAGAGAGTAAATAATCTAGACCCTTCAGAGGATCCACTAAGGGGAAAAAAGACAGAGATGTGCACAATAATGAGTGTCATGGAGAAAGTGATTAGGGAGTGACTAATGCATTGTTTCTGACAATACAGGACCTGAGGGGGTTGCAATGTTATAATCACACAGGGAATTTAAAACAAACTTTTGTCATGCAGGGCATAATTATTTTGTGGGACTCGTTCCGCGGGATGTTACAAGTTCAAAAAAATAAGATGTATCACTGACGATAGGTCCATGGGGGACTATTAACATGATGCTACTGTGGCAATCTCGGGTTCAAAGTCCTCTGAGCAGCTGATTGCTGGAAGCTGAGAGATGCACAGGGATTTCTGATTTGTCCTGTTTCTTATTCTTGTCCTCTAAGAATCTCCTGCTAATAGCTCCAAGACAGAACACAGGGCAAGGATGGATTTGAGCCTGACCCAGAGGGATATGTTCAAGTGCATAGCCCAGCTACCCAAGACAGCGTCACAGACAGCAGAGGAAACGTGGGGACACGGGATGTGCTCACTGAATGAATGACATGGCCTGGTGGGGGGTTTTTTAATAGCCAGATGATGCAAAATGCCAAATCCACTGCAACTTGCTGCAGTTGAGCTGACCTCAGTAAAGCCACTTTACACCAGCACTAGGGGACTTGCTGGTGCCCTATAGGGTAAGTGTTTTCCACAGTATGTCTGGAATCGTGATCTCCTGACCATTCAGCCTGTGGGACTTTGTGGAAAGTATAGTAGCATCCTCCCTACACACAGAGGCAGTTTGGTAAATATGAAATATCTCCCCATTAGTCACGAACCACTATTGAGGAAGGATTGTGTATGAAGAAGTGATCAGTGTGGAAGAGAAATTCTGCATGAGGTTTTGCCATAACCAATGGTAGAAATGCCTGAAGACTGGATTAAAGCTTCACTAGCTTGGCAACACTGAGAAATATTAAGAAAGAGAGGATGCTTTCCATATAGGATATGGTGTGGTAATAATGCTAAGGCAAAACTACAGAGCAAATTCCGTGTGCTATGGTGAAATAAAAGACAGGAAGAAAGTTAGGAAAGGGCAGTGGAGAGATTCCAGCTGTCTGGCTGTTGTATGGACTGGACAAGGCAATAGAATTTGTTGAAACACAGGGAATGATGTGGGCAGGCCATAGATTCATATCTGAGACTACAAGACAAAGGGCAAGGCTTGTAGTATCAGTAAAGATGAGAAATGGTAAAATAAAGCTTTATAAGGCATCAAGAATACTTTCAATGCCTGCCCTAGTGGTAAATGGATGTCTGGGGAGGACTACTCAGAAAGAGGAACACAAGGACCTTCCTGTGTGTTCTGAGGTGAGGGAAACAGTGTTTTCCTTCGAGAAGGCTGCTTTGTGAGGTCAACAGTGAGTGAATAGTAAGCTCAGAAATGCCCCCCAAATGCCAGGTCTCCAAAAGAAAGGCTTGCTCCAGTGTCAGTCAGAAGAGGACAGTGATTCTCATCTGTTCCTCAGTAAGGAGGGGAACACAGCTGTCTGCCCTGGCTCTGTCTAGAGGCATAGACCTCCTCAGAAAAGGAGGGAAACTGTTTTCTGCTGAGATACTTGATGCTTAACAGCATGGCATGAATCTATCTCTCAGTCACAATTTAAATGCAGCAGGCACAGACAGCAGGGCCCAAGTAGCTAAGTGTCAGGTGTAGGAAAGACTTCTGAAATTCTTTTGCTTTGGCAAGAATTGATGGGTGAAACTTGGTTGTTTTTTTCTTTTGTGTTTGTCTTTTTGTCATTTGGTTTGTCTTTGTTAAATAGAATCATAGACACACAGAATTGTTTCTGTTGGAAGGGACTTTAAAGAGTATCTAGTTCATCTTGTCAGGGACAAATTCAACTAGATCAAGTTGCCTAAAGCTTCATCAGCCTGGCTTTGAACACTTCCAGGGATGGGACAGCCACCCTTCTTCCAGAGGGGGCCACCCACTCAATTGTCTTACTGCCCTCATAGTTAGAAAGAAATAGTTTTTGTCAAATTTATTGGTCTCTTACAATATACACAAGACAGGACTACACTGGTAAATTTATTTTAAAGTGGCTTGTAAACAGCTCAGGTTAATATATCTATAAATTTTACCTCCATATAAATAGTCGCATCATATTTATATTTTGTAAATCACATTCATCTAGGTATGACATGAAATTATTGAGCTACAGGAAATCCTCTGAGACTGGGTTTGAGTACTATTAAAAAAAACTGTAGAACACTCTTGTTCAACTCTGCTCCCACCAGAAGTGTCAGGTAGAATGTGATTGCAACAATTTCACTCTGAAATCTTCGAAATGCATATGAAAATCAGGACAATAACCTCTGCAATAAATTCCACCTTGCACAGGAACGAATACAAACGTCCCCTAAAATTATGGAAAAGAGCATGACTTTAATATTAGATTTCTGGAATTGCAATTGTAAGAGCCCTTTTGTACATCAACATAATAATAATAATGTCTGAGATTCCTCCTCAGAAGGCACAGTTTCTCTCAAATCTTCTCTTCATTCCTTTAAAAGCAACGTCAACGTGTAACAGCCGTCACTACTCTATGTGCACCTCTCATCTTAAATCAGCACTTTGTATTATTGCATTTCATTTGAAAAAGGCTTTCCAGCAACCTACCAGGTATTTAAAGCGTGTACAGTACAGTTGTAATGATACAGGTTGCTTATTTATTTAACTGTTGAGAGCTTGAAAGCCTCTTTCATCTCCCTGTATCTATTTCTGTACGTAGGAATTATGAGACCTTGAATAATGAACGTGTTATTTAAATCGTGCTCTGACACTACATAATGCTGAGAAGTCATTTTATACAGTTCACTATTCTCACAGTCAATGGTGCTTGACTTGATTACCAGTGCCTCATAGCTAGAGTAGATGTGGGCAATGTTTTAAATTTGTTAAAAGTCAGTTAGATAAAATTGTCTTGAATGAAACGGAGTAGGTTGGAGAGCTTATTCCTTCTGATATTTTCCTAGATGAGTCTTAATTGTCATGCATAAAATATCCACGATAAAGTAAATTTCTGTATAGATTAAAAAAAAAAAAAAAAAGAGTAAAGGAACAGCTGAATGTTCTACCTGGCCTCTGCAAAATCATAGTGGAGGAGGCAAACCCAGCCTGACATCCTGCCTTACGTTCCTAAAAGACAATTCAGGACAACCATGGCTAAGGAAATGTTTTTGCCTTTCATGAATAAGGAAAAGATGGGCAGAGATAAGTTCTTAGTGTCCACTAGCCCCTCATGGGTCAGCATACATGGCACATGTAATGATTAGTGTCATTACTGTAAACTTCTGCCCAGTCCTGGTCTGTACTACAGTACATGCTGCTCTGCCTGTGCATCTTCACTGCACTGGGGTCTAGCAAGTGCCCTGGTACAGATGAGTTTACCTAGCAGAGCTGGTTTTACCCTCCAATGTTGATTTGCTCAGTGATGCTGGTTTGACCTGCTCAGCAAAGCCACCGTCTGTATTATCGTGATGCATCCACGTAGGAAGTGTTTTGCACGTTTATTCCTGTGTGATAAAGCACTAAGAGGTTAACTTCCAACTTTTGGGAGCTTGGAAAAGGGCAGATTTTAACAGACTGGGAGGGGGGAAAAAAGGCTTTCTGTGAGCAGCAGAACTATGAAGCCTGGCTTGCCAGAGGTTGTGTGTTCCTTGTCACCTGTGAGTAGGTATGGCCGGTGGGCATGGCATCTGCTCTTAGATAGCGCTCCGCTCCCAACCAGCACGTGTACTGCAACATCTGAGCTGTCTGCTTTTCCCCAGTGGAGGTCACTGAACTGGGTTATTCTCCTCCAAACTAAAACCTGTAGGAATTTCACAGTTTGGAAGTTCCTGCCTTTGGACTGTAAGGCACACCTGGAAAAGGCAGTTCTGAAACACAGCCGCGTTTCAGATCAAGGCAGGATCGAGCTGAAGCGTCACCGAAATTGGTTCAACTTTGGAGCACACTCCAATTTCAGTGAATTTTATGAGATGCAATAAAAATTTCTGTTGGAAACATTTTGAGCCACTGTCCATGTGGGTTACCAGTCTTCAGGTTTCACATCTATTTCTCAGGGCTGAATAATATGCTACCAGTCAGGGCTGGCTTGTGCCCATGTCACAATTCTTTTGCTTGCACTTACATGTCTCTTTCTTCCTTTCCAGGCACTTGGAAGAGACACTGCTTGTGGTGCAACTGGTTTTGATACCCTCCCCCTTACCACACTTACACACACACACAGAGTTTATCCATTCTCTTTGCTACATGAACCATGGATAATCCATGCGTTCTTGTCTCCCCACACCTTTTTTGATCAATTTAAATATCTAATGAGATCTTAACCAAATGGAAAAAAAAAAAGAAATCTTTACTTCAAGATCTTAGAATTCTTGTGACATGGATTTGAAGCAGTTTATGATCAAATAGTATTTTTTTAATTTGTCTTGATTCATGTGAAAGTAATTTGAATCCACATTAGTATTCTATGAACTGATCATTAACACTTTTCAACTGATTTAGTAAACATATATTGCTCCCAAAATAAATAGAAACAGGAAAGGAGTACAGTTAGTGTAGCTGAGGCATGAAAACATACACATTAACATGCAAGGCAAAACTCCAGCGTTGAAATGGGGCAGCACATCGAAGTTATTTTTTCTAGCCATGTTTTCACATCTCCAGAGGACGCTTAAAAACAACAGAACGAACATCCTAAAATACATCTTTTAACAATGCTGCTTCATACTTCGCTACAAAATGGTGAACTGGTTGTAAGAAATGAATGGGCACAGCCCCCCTGAAAATATTGTGTAGTTCAGGAAGAGAAAACACGGTGGAAATAAAGAGCACATCTTCCAAGGGGGGTGGGTCCGTGATGATTCATGGAGATATTCACACAGCCCTTTTGGCACATGAAGCTTCTCAAGGGGCAGGGTCTGTGTCCCACATGAAACCCAGTCAGTCCTGGGCTAATGCCTGGCATGTTCAAGTCTGCATTGGCCCAGGTCCTGACTGTGGTAACAAGTGGAGGGACTTTGCTTGACCTTTGTTGGGAAGCACACAGACCCCCTGCAGACTGTCACTTGTTCCTGTTCTGTCACCTGTTGCTCTGTTTCGCTTTAAATAGAAGTAAGGACCCCTGAAAATGGTCTTTTCCCTCAGAAGCTGATGTGCTAACTGTTAGCTACTGGGTATGAGGATGAAGGAACCCTCCACCTCTTCCTTAAAAGAAAGGTAAGTGCCCACTTTGAGGGATTTGCCCAGTTAGCTCACCTAACACATTCTGCTCCACCTATGAACCACTTAGAAGATTATCAAACTTTGTGATCCTCCCAGGGCTGAGGTATGAAAAGAAATGCTGAGTTGTTCAGCTTTGCTAACAGCATGAGGCTTCTGAGTGTTTCCAAAACCACAGACACACAGAAAATCGACAGACTATAAGTACCTCTAGCTTTGCTGGCTTGAAGCTCAAAGGCTATTTCTTGAAAGCTGGGTCTAGGTCCCCTTTGCAGATTTAATTGTGATTTGCTGAACGCTGTCTAACGAATACTTTGGATGAAAGTGGGAATGGAGCACCTGCCCACCTGCCTTTCAGTCAGTTTGGTGAGTGAGGAGTGTTTATTGGTGAGAAGGTATATGATAAACCTCAGCTTGTACAACTTGGGCATCATCTCTCTCTGAGAGCTCCACAGTAATTCCTCTGTGAAAGCAGGAGGGTTTTTTGATGCGATGTAGCTCTCTGACAACTCACTTTGTGTGCAGTGGCCGTGCAGAAGGGAGAAGGACATCGTACTTGTATTTCTGAGACTTCTGGAGTGGTCCCCAGGCTGCTAAAATTGACACTGTTTCAGGTGTTTCAGGATGGTTGCTGACAGCAGCCGAGAAACATTTGGCACAGCATGAGAAAAGAAGTGCAAAGGTGACAGTCTCCTTCCCTGGCTGGCTGGGCTGGTTCAGCATCCACCACCTGCCAGCAGACCCAACACGCCAGGACAGCCCCCTCCTTGTCTTTGGATTCATCTGGACTTGAAAGGTACTGAGAAGGTTTGAATTCAACCACATACCTCATGCAGGGAGACTGATTCAGCCTAGAATCTGCTTCTACTTAGACTGTTTTGCTGTAATATCTTATAAAAGATCTTGTTAGGAGTGTGACAAATATCTGCAGTGCCACACTTTGATCTGTTTTCTCTATCAGATCTCTCAGGGTCAATCTTATCACCTTAGTAAGGTGTATTCCAAATTTTTCCTTTCTGCTCTGGTGCATCTGTGCTAATGGGGGCATTCCCTTGCCAGAGAAAACAAGCACCTCATTTTGAAATTTTAAATTCTGGTTCCAGGTCAAAGCAAAGATTTTTGCAAATACTGCAAACACTATTGCTGACTGGCAGCTATGTCTCAGCTGCACATATGGAAAGATGCAAATTTTTTGTGAAGAGGCATAAAGTGCTTCCTGAAGCAGAGATGTGAGTTCTCACCAAATGAAATGTGCACAGGGGGTCATCTTTAAAAATTTTTTTCCATTACATTATAGAAAAAGGTTCATTATAGATTATAAATAGTAATGATATGGACCACACTCTTGTGAATTCAGCTCTAATTAGAAATGCACTGAGCTACCGAAAATAATGCACCCAAGCCAGCTTCCTTAGGACTGCAGTTATCTTCTACATAAATGCATCTTTAACCAACAGCATATAAAAAGAGCAATGATGACATCCAGAGGACAGATAGTTTAATCATAGGTACTGTAGGTATCCTCAGCAAATTTCCTGGGGATATATCCCTCACCTACTTTTTCTGTTTAAAGTCTGTTCCTATTAAATCAGTTATTGACAGCCTGCTGAGTTCCTTTAAATCGTAGCTTTTATGAAAACTGACCTTGTAAAGTTGAGTGTTTCACCCCCAGTGAAAAAATTACGTGTACATGGTAAACTTTTATTAGTGTAATCATTTTTGTGTGCATTATCATTCTGTGCTATCACTGAATCCAGCTGAAATGTAAAGCACTCCTTTAAGCTATTGGTGCTTCAGGTTAATAGCTGTCTGGCTTACTTCACCTGTAAGGGCTCCTACTGTGGAACCTCTCCCTATATGTAGGTTTTTATCTAATCTGTCTTAGTAACCTTCCATACTCTGTCTTGGCAGGTTGTTTTTGGGTTTGATTTTGTTTGCAACTGCAAGAATATTGGCCAGGTGCACCATATGTAGGAGCTGCTACACAGAAAAGCCTCCGAATTCCACCGAAATATCTGTGGATGGGCGTCTATTTTATTGACAAATTTGAAAGAGATACATTACCAGTGTTAGTCTGTTAAGCACAGCTCCACAATCAGAATTTAATTGAAGCATGTTACCTATAATAGGTTCGGATATTTGTGTTCTTCAGCATTTTATGAATTCAGAAACAGATGGGCTATGACCAGGAAGCAGTGGAGAACAGACTGGCGTAAAGCAGGTTGGCTCTCTGACAAGTGCAGGTACAGCTGTGGTATGTATTTTATTCAGCATGCCCACCTACTGCATCAGCAGCCTGCCCTACCAGCAATTCAACTACAACTGACTTAATGAAGAGTAGAAGTAAGCATGAATCCAGACTTTCCATGGATCATAATATTTGAGAACCCAGAAGAATCAACATGACGGAAATCATGCCAAGTAATTTTTTTTTTTTTTTACTTTCTGCATCTTTATGTGCAGGAGGTAACAAAAGCATTGGCTTTTTGAAGGGGAAAAATTCCCCCCCCCCAAAATGGAATCAGTTTATGGTATATTAAAATATTTCCCTTTTGGTCTCTCTTAATCACTTCTTTTAAAAATTAAAGAAAGGAAACCTTAGCGAGTAGTAGCTTATAGCTTAAATCACCATAATTGTGCCAAGGAACATGTTGAAGAGCTGGCTAAGAGTCCTTCTGTTAGTAAAAGGGAATTTATATGGGTGACAGAAGGGCCAGTTCTTGAAGATTTCATGCAAGAAGAGTACAAAGGATGTTTTTGCTCCAATTTGTGCCAATCTTTACAAGTCCCGTGGGGAAAGAAACTTCTGTAGGTGAAGAGGTGGTGGAAAAGAATCCTTGATGTGAGCATTCCTTAACTGAGAATGTGCTATTTGCTATTTTATGCATTTAAAAGAGCTGTCTCTCTTTGTCTCTTGGCATTCCTTAGCCATCTGGTTGAATAATCTTGCATTTAGGTATATTTTACCTCTCTATCTCTGTTTCTATATCTATCTAACTTCATATATTGTAACCTGCAGTAACCTACAGTAACCCACAAAGTGAATTTGGGAAAAACAACAACCCATAATTATTTTAAATGGTGATTTCTCTGACTTGAAATATTGAGGTAATTATCAAGTTAAATTTCTATGATCCCTGCAATTTCTGTGAACCCTGGAGATGTCAGTACTTGAGTTCTGGCATAACTCTTCAAGTAAAATTATACCACCTCAACCTAAGGCCGTAATTAAAGATGTAACAAAGCTAAGTGAAAAAGGGCTATATGATTTGAATTAAAAGCAGAACAATCCCCATAATTGTAGAGGGTGCAAAATTAAACTAACTGGCCACAGATTCCCTCCTTCAGGAGCCACAAAGAGCAGTCTGTAGGTGGACAAGACTCTTGCTGATGCAGCTGGATGAAGGCAAAGGAGAAGCCTGGGATGTGGGTCCAGGAAAGAACCTGCAGGACTACCTGCTTTGAAAGGTGAGTGGTTTCTTACAGAATGCAGTAAAGACTTAGGAAAAGCCTGAATAAGAGAGGGTTTTATAAATCTAACTCTACTGTGACTTTTATTTGGCAGACTGAGGAGTATCACTTTGGTCTCACTTTGGGACAGGTTTGCATAAGTTACTTTTATTTTCATCTGGATTTCTAGGAAAAACTTTAAACACAACTAAATAATATTGTTAAGAGTTCTGATGAGCAGAAGAAAATACAACCAAATGTGTATGTGTTTGTGCACCTCCATGTGCAAGCATGTATGTGGACTGGTGCTTACAGGTGAAAATGAAATCCTGGAAGACTGTTTAATGAACATCCCACAGCCTTATTTTAGGGGTTCTTCCTTTGTTGCAGTACAGGTGCTGCAGGAGTGGAAGCCACCAGGGTTCAAAAGACAAAGACATGACTGGGAGTGCCACTTCAGGACAGCAGAACAAAGAGCTGCCGTTCAGGAATTCAGCTTCCCAGTGCAGCTGTGCTAGCTGAGCAGCACATGCCACATATCTTGCTTACATCTTGGACTCTTGAAGGTTTTCTTTTCTCTCCTTCTCTTGTCCAAGCTTCACATTTAACCTTTGAGGCAGTTTTGAATATATCCCTCCATAAATCACAGTCCAGTAGCACTAACCTCAGGCAGCTCTTTAGTGTTTTTGACTCCCTTCTCACACTGTTCCTCCTCAGGCTTCTGCTGGTCATTCTCATTTCTCTCCTGATGATTTTGTCACTTCTCTTCAATGTAAAACTCAGGGGATCTATGAGACTGTGCACTGTGGCCGTGTTTGTGATGTTGGGGCCTCTGCCTGATGCTACACTTCGCTTCATTTACCTTTCTCATTTCATTGCTTTCCCCACGTTCCAGCAGTGCCGCCTGCCCCCTGTTCCTGCTATAGGGCTGACACACTGTCCATCAGATCCTGTCCCCTCCAGCCTCCACCAAAATATGTTACCTTTCATGTTGGTGACTCCCTCGACTACACTGAATCTTCTGTGTCCTCTAGAATTTTTTCTCGTTTGCTTTTAAATGTCCCCCAGCTGTTCTTGTGCTGAAAAAACACCTCTGGACCTACCGATCCTTCACAAGCTTTTTAAAACCGTTCTCTGGTATTTCTTCTGTCAGCGTTTTTGCAGCATTTCAAAACTAGTTGGTGTCACAAAAGTGAAGAATATTTCACAGTGAGGACGAAATACTACAGTCAGTTCCATACAGGCTTAGTTCTGAAAAGTCACTTAAGTGAAGTGTGATGCTGAATGAAGGGAGTAAGTGATGGCTCTTAAAGATTTGTCCAGAAACAAAAATATACCTAAGCTATAACTCAATTTTTGTTTTCGGATGACTGGTAAAAAATAAGCTTTAGATATGGCAAGCCAAAAAAAAAACCAAACTAAACAAAAACAAACAAACAAAACCAAACCAAAACAAAACCAAAAAAAAAAAAAAAAAGGAGAAAGAAAAGAAAAAAAAAGGAGAAAGAAAAGAAAAGAAAAAAAAAAGAGTTGTAGTCCTGTCAGCTCCAGAGGTCCCATCCAAATCCTACCAGAAGGGACCCCATCCTAGATCACCAGTATCTTTGCTGCTGAGTGCTCTGGATACTGGCACCCAGCTGTGTTGGCAAAATACCCTTTTGCTAATGAAAGAACTGGAATGTGGTGTCCTGCAGGTAATGAGTTCCCAGGAATGCTGGATAAACCCCAGAGCAGTCTAAGCCTGTCTCTTTTCTGAAGCTGGGTGCCTCTGCCAGGCAGTCCCACGGCCATCATCCCACTGAATATCTGCAGTGTGTGAAAATTGGGAGTCAGAATTGTTCCTGAAAAGAGTTCAATAGGATGATTTGGAGAAGCTGCTGGATTTAAGGGGTCTAAGCATAAGAATAGCATTAGTTGAGTCCTGCATTATTTTCATAACTACAACAACAGGCACAATTCTGCCTTCAGATCTCCAGAGGTGTTTGCATGGAAAGCAGGTGGTGAGCTGAGAAATTTGGCTGAGGAAAGCACTCAGGTATTCTACTGAAGAGAACAATATAAAATCTTAAATTGAGAGAAGACGAGATTCTCTTCAGCTTCAGACCAGAGTAGATCAGGAGCATTTGTTAGGATCAGAATTCCATTTTCTGGTTCTCTCTCATCACCAGGCTGAAGGGTGTCTGCTCTCTATCCCGCTCTCTGAGCTGTCTACTCTCTTAATCCCAGCTGTCCAAAAACTTCAGCGAGAGCTGGCAAAATTCAGGGAACAAGTGTTGCATCTGAAGCCAGTCTCTTCCACCTCCCCACCCGAGTAAAAAAGCTCCACAGTTTCTCTAGAAGAGTGGTGGAGGGAGGTAAAAGAACTGAAGCTTTAAACTGAGGGTGGGTGGGCTACACAACGCACCATTTCATCGGCTGTCAGGCAGCTGTGGTTCTGAGAAGGATCATTTCTCCTTCTCTTGGTAAATGGGGTGCAGGGTTTTGCCCAGGTGAAGCTGAGGCAGGGAGCAGAGACACAGTTGATGAATATTAATGTTCCTGAATACCTGGAGTCTTATGCTGAGCTCAGCAGCTGGGCTGTACAGGGACACTGCAGGTTGCTTCCTTTCCTTGGGTAGGCAGCAAGTTGGGGATATTTAAGGTAGCCTGTTAAGGACAATCTCAAGTTCAGAGCAGAAAAAGGGTGCCAATTAGCCTTTAGGAAGAAGATTTAGATGCATATAAGCAGAAGGCACAGGAGCAGAGAGGATGAAAGAGAAGCCATCATGGGAGAGGATGTTTGTTGTATATATGGAGTAAAAGGGTTGAGTTCAAAATCAACAGGGAAGGGTTTTCACGAGGCAGTGTGGTTTTAGTGGGGAAGATAACATTTTAGATGCTATCATGGAGTAAACTGAAGAAAATAAACTGGAACAGCAGTACTATTTCCTTGTACTCCTTTTGGCTTTCAGTTTTTCACTGGATAAACAGGACAAAAGCAAGAGCCTGAGAAAATTCTGTAGGACTTGAAGTGCTCTGCAATGTCCCTGCTAGACAGTGTATATTCCTGCTGGAAAGGATGCTGGAGAAATAGCATCCTTTTTGATAATGACTCAGACCTGAAAGTGAGAATAATAGCTCTGACTCAATCACAGGCTGTTGTGGAGGGAGATTAATGCCAGAATACATGGCCAATTCTCATTTTTTGTGTCAATCTACTTTCAAAATAAAGCACATGCCAGTTATTTCTCTTGGAAAGGGAAGAGAGAGAGCTGATATGAAACAGAGATAAAATCGGGAGCATAATTAAACAGGCATTTTTCATATCTTTATCACTGCCTTCTTTCTCTTCCCTCTTATGCTTCTGTGTCTTGTTCTTTCTAAAGCTATTGCAAGTGGGATGGATGCTGAAGGAAGAGCAGCTGGTTTTGATGCCAAATAAGTACTTCATGTTTTATCTGATACACGGCTAGACACATTCAGGCATTTTTGTTGTGCATCTGATTATATAAGGCATTTTATGAGTAGTCCATCATACAAAGGCATTATGTTACTGTAATTGTCACATCACGTCAATTTTCAATTCATTTTATGCATTTTCCACACATTTCCAACAATAAATACTTAAAATAATTGTGATTAACCAAACTGAGATTGCAGGTAATATGGCTTTGACTTGATGTTTTATTACACTAATTTTCTTCAAGACCTAGCAGTGTAGGTTGGCTTAGGATGGGGATAGGTACCTTTTTCTTGTTGAACTGATATTTCAAGTCTCCCTTCAGTTCAGAGTGAACTAGCATTTCTGTTATCTCTTGGCTTTCTGGTTAATGGGATGGGATGGTCCCAGTTGCATTCCTCTCTCATAGGTGATGGTGGTTGGCTCCACTTCTTTGTTCCAGGTGAAGTGGGGTTTGAAAAAGTCTTAAGCCACTTTAAGATACTGATAAACCCCTCCAAGGTTCTCCTGCTACCTTGAGGTTGGGATAGTCCCACATGTCAGCAATATTTTTGTCTAAGTGACACCAACTTGTCCTTGTTTTCAATGTTCCCTGAGGCAGCTGGAAAAATCTCAGGCTACAGAGACTCTGCATAGATCTCCATGGTAAAACTCTTCTTCTGTTGCTTGAGGTGCTGACAAATCCAGCCTGAGAGCCTTGCCCTGGTGCAGAGAAGAGCCTGACCTCTCCCTTGGGCTCAAGGAATGGTAAGCCTGCTTCCATACCCCATGAGCTCCTGCAAAACAGCAGGTATGGACTGGGTTCATTTATAGAACTGTCTGGGAATATGAAGAGCTACACAAACAACTTCCAAATCTATTATTACAAGAGGTGAGGGCAGCTTTACAGGTCCCATTTGATACAGAAACTATTTGTCTTACTGTTACAGGTAGGTATTCACCTGACTGTCCCTCCTGGCTCTTCACCTGTATCACCAAGTGTCAGATAAATTCAGCCCTACCCCAGCCCCCACACCTTCTGAAGAGTCACACTCCCTGCCACTGCAGCAGCAATAGAAATGTCACTGCTGGCAATGGCTTGAGTGAGTGACTGGAGCATGGAATGTGGAAAATGAAGCCATGAGTCTGCTCTGATGGCAGAGCAGCCTATTGATTTGTTTAAATGCTTATGCTCTGGGTTCTTGTGCTTTCTTTTGCCTTTGTGCTTGTGTTTGCCTTTCACCTTCCCAGTGCTGTGCGATGATTCCCGTGGGTCTGCTTCCAAACTGTTACAGCCTTGGTGTCTGTTGTTGTTACAGGTGCACAGAGGAACAGGAAATGCTTTTCTGTTCCCCTTTAGGTGGCTTTAGCAGTTAGAGAGCTCCCTGCATGAGGCAGGAGGGACCAGAGCACACAGAGCTGGGCTTGTCCCTTGGCCCATAGGTCCAGAGATGCAAGTGAAGCTGGAAGGAGATTCAGAAGTGAGAGAGATTTGGGAGAGAGAAGCAAGTTGCAACTGTGATGGATGGTCTTTGTGGAAAATACCACAAAGCAGGGTTTTGCAGCACGTGCAGCCTTACAAACTGCAAATACTTCTTTATCAGGAGCCAGCTGCATGGGCCCCTAAATTTTTTTAAAAGTCAGACTTCCACTATGGATGTTCCAAGCTAGAGTTAGCCTTTCCAAGGCTCAAAGGGAAGCCTCTAAGTAATGAGCTATGATTAATTTTCTGTTTGTTTTGTGGGCACACGAGAAAATGCTGTGATATTTTGTGATGATCAATCATCCTGTGCGTGAACACTCATCTCACAAATGTCTGAAAAAGGCATTTTGTGTTTTGGGACCCATTTCCTCAGTACCAGAGCTATTATGGTAGGTCTTACAAACGTTTTCAGAAACTGGGTAAGCTTCATCTGACAAAACAGTTGGGTTTTTGGCCCTCAGTTTTCCTATTACTGGGCAGCCGTTCCAAAGCTTTTCTCCATCCTGTGACAGCCAAAGACATTTTATTTCCAACCTTAGTTTATTCCTTGCCAATTTATGCCATGTGAAGAAATGAATGAATTCTCAAATATGCCAGACTGCAGAATAAACAAAAGTGGCGTCACCAAACACCATATTCAGCATTTAGGAAGCAGACCTAGAGTAGATTCAGAAAGAAAAAAAAAAAATCAATGCAGGAGGCTATAATATAGCTAATTACCAAGTACAATAAATGACTGCCATGAAAAATAGGCCATGTCGAGAATAATCTCTGTCAAACGTAGCTAAAGACTGTCCTCCTTAATCCATTTAAGAATTGAGAGGGTATTAAAACCTGGAACGTGTAAATCAGTTGTGAAAGTTTACAATTCACTGCGCCTCGCGGATCCCCAGGTCCGATCCGCGCGCGGGGAATTCCGACGCGTCGCTTCAGGAGAATTTAAGAAAGCCGAGACCGGCCGACGTGGGAGAAAAACCTCTTAACCAGCAAGTCTCAGGCTGCTGGCAAACTAGTGTTAAAAAGGGGTGCTGTGTTTCACAACGAAGCATCCTGATGGTGGGGATGCCGTGGCACGATCCCCCCGAAAGGTGCGGGAGGTGAGACGAGCATCTGTCTCGATCCTTCACGGAACCCTTGGGTTTGACGGGAGCGAAACATATGCTGCCTGGCGGGTGAGCCCACATTTAATCCACCCAGCACTTTCCTTTGATGCCTATGGTCCTGGCAAGGGCTGCACAGCACGCAGGATGGCTCTGAGTTCAGTGTAACAGGATTTTCCTACCCAGGCTTGTGATTTTTTGCTGCGGAATAATTAGCGGGTTTATTATTCCAGAGGCGCAGGTCTGAGCTCTGCTGAAAATCCGAGGGTCTGGCATTGAAATGTTTTGGGGTACTCATAGGCCTGATGTGGTGGTCTTCAAGTGCTCTTATTTGTGGTGGTCTTGTTTCACAGTAAGCCAGAGTGTTCTTACAGAGGAGGTGTCTGAGGATTCAGGAGTGCTAGCAGAATTGGAATTATATTTATATATTTATATTATTTATATTATTTTCTCACTGGACTCAGTGATCACCACAGAAAACCCCTCTGCCAGCAGCATACATACACAGTTATTTCTCAATAATGAACAGATTTTCACAATCATATTCTTGAGCAGAGGAGCGTGTTAACACACCCCCACATTCACCACCCCCCCACCCAAAAAAAAAAAGACACCACTTCTTCAAAAACAGAGAAACTTTTAAATAAATAAATGGAGTAAAACATCATCTGATGTGGTCACATTCACAGATTATCAACTTCTCTGCTATTGTGCTGACTTCTCAGTTGTAGGACAAAGGCCCTAAGTGCTGTTCCAGTATCATCAAGATATTTATGACAACTTACTTTTGTAACTATTTGTTCATATGTTTACCTCTTACTTGGTGGTACCAAACTTTTCTTTGCATCGTGTTGTTATAGATTTCTTCAAATGCTTAAAAAATTTCAGCTACATCTCATCTTTTTAAGTCATCAGGAATTTTAGGACAAGTAAGTGTATCTAATGCATATTAGGTCATTTGGAAACAAGGGTTATAATTAACACATCCAGTTTGGGAAGCAATGCAAAAAATCTGAGTATTTGTTGCTGACATAACTCAGCTCTTTGTATGTTTGGCTGGCTCCAAATGGAGATATCCCTCCCTTGGAGAAGACTCCTTTAACCTTTCATAGGATTCAGCATGGATATAAAATTCTTCTTGCATGGATGATACAAGAGGATCAGGGACATAAATAGCAGAACTGTGAACAGAAAAAAAAATAAACTCAGGACATCACAGATAGTAAGATATTAATAAATGTTAGTTTGTCATAGTGCAAGATTGGCTTGGTCTATAAAAACATCCATTCTGTTATGCTGTTAACCTGAATTCTAGTAGATACAAAAGATATTATCACAAATGGTATAGTGTGTGTGACCCACCTCAGTTGCCCTCATTAATTGGGGTGCCTTAAAATGTGTGTATTAGGAAACAATGCAGAGATTTATTCATGAAAGTATTGCTTTGTTCTAATATATGCAGAGCCCAGCTGGGTTGCAATTAATAGCTAAGAAGGTAATGCCAAATTGGACTTTTAGATAGAGTCCAATGCTATAACTATAATAAGGTTACACATTAAATTACCTTAGATATCAAAACTAATAAGCCCAAACTAATAACTGCCAGTTGCAAGACAACAATTTGTTATTTCAGATGAGCCAACTTTGAAGGGATTTGAAGGGAACAGAGAAAAATGAGTCCGTGTGCAGTTTTAGGAGATATCACTTATCACACAGTAATAAGATAGTGGACAGCCCAGATTGCAGCTGTGAAATATAGATAAAGCAAACTTGCAAATAGAAGGAAATGTGATCATCTGTTACACTGCCAAACAAAACCAAGAAAAAAAGAACAGAAAAAAACCCAGACATCTAATTCCGTAAAATGTAGAGCACAGATTACAGAATAAACTAGGAACACTCCTAAATTAATAAAAGAGAGCTAGAGTCCAGCAGTAAATTGAAATGCAGGTGGTTGAAAAGCACATATTAATGCTCTCCTTCCCCCTGACGCTGCTTTCTCTGCCTGGAGTAGCACTCCTCAGAGATTTTGTTTCTCACTGCCGTGATTGCTCCTTTTTTTCAGCAGAGATAATGAGATCGAGGCAGGAATAGCCTTCTTTCATTCTCTTATTCCATTTCATTTCTCTCCTTCAATTTGCACCACAACAATGGCAGTGAAAACACCAAGGAGATGAGTTGGGAATAGATCATGGTCAGCAGGGAAGAGATGCTCTGCAGAGGGGTCCTAGGTGGAGTTTCAGCTGGGGTGTTGGGGCACATTTCTCTCCCTGTCCCTCCCCACTGAGCTGGGTTTCTCCATCTTCACATGACTCTGTGTAGTCCTGTCTGGGACCCACAAAGAAAGTGAGATGAGTAAACAGAGGAAGAACAAGGCAGCCATGAGTCTTCTTGGATGCTTGGCTGTGTTGGTTCATCCACCAGTATAGCACCCTGGACAAGTGCTGTAAGGAAGGCTTTGTTGGGAATAACCTAAAAATCTCTGCGTGCTTATTTTCATAACAAAGTGCTAGGAATCATCCAGGTGCTTACAGTCAGCACTCAAAATGGAGGTGCTCCTTCCTTGCTGTTTCACAGACATCACCTGGAAAGCACGGAACAGGAGGAAAAGGTAAGGAAGGTGCGTGCCCTGCAGTGCACTTGTGCAACCAGAAGCCAAAAAATTAGCAGGGGGACCATCTAATTGTGTTTGTTCTGCTTGCAAATAGATACCCCCCCTGCTAATTTCAGCTTCTGCTTACAAAAGTGCTCTGCAGTGTTCGCTCCCCCCCTCCCCGCCCTTCCTCCTGCTCTCTCCGTGATTTTTTTTTCTTCACTCAGACGTGATTTCTTTACATTTCCAGCTCTATTTTCTCAGTCTTTTCATCAATATTTAATATGTGAGTGGGCAGTTACCTTCTTTTTCTTTTCCTTTTTTTTTTTTTTTTTCCCCTCTAAAAGTGCTGGTGCTCAGCTCTGGCTGCAGGAGCGCTTGGCTCCTGGGAGCACTCACTCGGTTTGAGTACTGCCTGCATTAAGGAGCCAAAGTCTAACCTGAGGCTGCCAGAGGGGGTTTAAAAAAAGGCAATAATGACTAATTGACCCCTTTAATGAGCTTAGGAGTTATAAAGTAGATAATTGCGGTGCATATGACATATTTTATCTAGGTTTTCAGAAAATCTCTGATAAGGATCTACATGACAGGCCGCTTCTGAAGATGAACCTAACAGGGGCTGAGAAGGACATGGCAAAGAAATACATGAAACAAAATGAATTTTCTGTGCTGAGGGATCCCCCCAAAAGGGAATAGTTAAGTGTGATTAATACCTGGGTTCATGGTTTGATTTTAAATAAATTGCCTAGCTAGAAAGACCCACCATAATGTGCTGTATGTGCTGATGATACTAAATTATGATGCATACTGAGCGCAAAATGAGTGGCAAGAAACATTCATAGTGCCTTAGATCAGCTCAGTAATTGAGCTGACACATGGCAAATTAAATTTATTACTGAGAAATGTGAAATAATGCACATTGTCCTTGATATAGGAATGACAAACACAAAGACCCCATAGAACATTTTGACAAAATAGCCTTTACTAGAAGGTGGCTGTACTGGGCAATGTACACAGGGAGAGAGACACTGGAAAAGCTGAAAATAGATGGGACTGGCTTTGGCATTTGATTTTTTTCTTACTTCTACAGTGCATTGCCCCTGCCCATTCATTTCTTGTTTTTCCAGCTCAACACCGAGCTCCTCAGCTGCTCAGGTTTTCTGAAATCTCCTCTTCACACCTCGTGGGTTTATTAAGATGAAAACCAAAGAAGTGAGCTGGATGCATGAAGGAAAGCCCCTCGGTTTTGGAGCTGGAAAAGCAGAGGAAGTGCAGCAACAGAACTTTTAAAATGTGCAGGAACAACCACCCTGATGACACCATCTGCTTTACCCTTCTATTGGTACAATGAGGTAAAGAGAAATAAAAACAGATGTTTCCTAGGACACTGTACCAGACAAGTGAAAGGGATGGTGTGGGTTTGGTTACATATCTGGCTTTTCATATCGTGCACACTGTGTTGTTGAAACAGTTTATGGCTAAGATTTGGCACACACACCTGGATCTGGGGAGATCTGATGGACTAATTAATTAATCCAGATCTAACAGCCCAGAGCAGTGGCTGTGTGGTTTGTTTTGGTCCTCCAGAGTTAACACCAGCGCTCCCCATTATCCTCCTGCGTGGCTGCTGTGATTCCCAACACTTATTTTCATCTCTTTACAGTCACGTGGAGTCTATTTTTCTATTTTATCTTCTGGGTTTCCAGCTCAGTTTTCCAGATGTGGTGGACAGTTTTCCTGCTAACAATTAGAAGCCTGTGCTTGGGAGAATGCTTTGGGAGGACTGATGATGGGAGGAAGAGCAGGGGTAAGACTTTCCAGGCACAAACAGCCACCATACGAAGGGAGATACAGTCACAGGAGCAAGTCACAAGAGAACAGTCCCTCTGACGGGCCCTGATGACCACAGGATACTTGTAGAGCTTTATTGACATCTTACCATTATAATGCACTTAAACTGCACAACTCCTTAAAGTTAACATCTTATCAGAATCAGTCATTTTAGTGGCTGGTGGTGGATGCAGGCTTATTTCTGTGCTGCATGCTTCTCCTTCTGGTTTTTTTTTTAGCCATGAGGGTGGTTTGGGTTCCATCTTCCAGAGTTATGCTGATGACACATCTGTGTGATTTGTTTCTTGACTACTCAAAGCCATTTAATCTCTCTGAATTTATTTTGGATGTCAAGATTTTGAAATGTCTCTATGAAAATCTGTCACTATTCTGATCTTTTACCTCGTTTCTTTTGCCTTCTGAGCTGTGCTTGTTGAAGGTGGGGAAATGCCTCTCTTTCAGGATCATATTACACATTCTGTTTACAAAGTCATCTTTTTGTTACTTGGAAGTATCTCACAAAGCAAATATACACAGGAAAAGAAATTAAAAAGCTTACCTTTGTAGCATATTTTTCTTTCCTCTGGATTTAACCCCAGTAGAGTTCAGCTGCAAACACAACAGCATTTGACTCAACTCTCAAAATATACCTTATTAATTAAGGGTTTCTAGCTCCACAGTAGAGGCCAAATCCATTCCTGCTTTTGCAGTTGTCAGTGCAATTTGGCTTATGAATTAATTTTAAATTAGACTTCTCATGGAGTCCAATTATCAGGCAGCTTTGAGGTAAGAGCCTATGTTTTTGAGTGTCTGAACACTCTTGAGAACTCAGTTTTTGAGCAGTCTCCCTGAGATTCTTGAATAATTTGGCTTCCAAAGTTGTAAGTCAGGAATTTTTTTGTCGTAAAATTTTAAATGGAATTTATTATTATCTATCTAAAAAAAATTGATAGCCTTTTTTGTGAAGAGGAAGAGTCTTGTCTATTGTCTGATCAAAATGCTGAGAATAAACGATTTAATTTTTTTTTTAAGTGAAAGGAACACGTGGTGATAGGAGATTAAAACAGAGAGTGGGTAGTCTATCACTGGAAACAATATCCTAAACTGAGAGGGTATAACATTTATTTAAGCAGGATAATATATGAAGTAGACGTTGGGAATTGATGAATTTTACCTCTCACATCCAGCTCTGTCACAAGTCCATTGTAGTAACTGATGGTTCTGTATTAGGCACAGGAATTTTTTGGAGGAAGAAGTCCTCAAATGAAATTTTAAAAGTCATTACTAGCTGATACTTGCCCAGATCTATTGCAATAATCCAACCTAAAAATTTTGCTCGAGGTACCACCTACTGCTTAATTTCCATTAATCCAATAAACCAGAAATCAGACTTTTTATCCCATACCACCATGCTGAGTTGGTCTGTTTGACTGGTTGTAATGTGGAAAGTGACCTGGGAAGTAGCAGGTGAGATTTCCTCTGAATTTGAAAAAGAAAGTATCTACGTATGTAATGCTTTCTGCTTCTTCATGCCATTTGATACTATTGATCACAGAAGCTTCTCTCTTGCCTCCAGGAAGCTTGAGGGGTAAACAGAAACACCCTTAAATGACTTAGATCCTTCATCTCGGATTAAAGCCAAATATTTGACTGGGGCAAATGGTTTTCCATGACAGCAACCATCCCCTGAGAGCCTCTACAAGGGTTGTTATTCCTCTTCTCCCCTTATAAATCATCTGTGTGATTCCACTGAAAATTGGTATATACAGCCTGATGATTTTAAAAGAAACCATTTTTAAACAGCAACTTTTTCTCATGGATTCAGCATTTAAAATCCTGTCCTTTTTGTTATTATCTATTTTTTTAGTTAATGAGAAAATAAGTTTTCAGTATCCTTCCCTGCTGCTATCAAATGGAAAAAATACTTCAAACAAAATCATCTTAAAGGCCCACCTCTTTAATCACCTCCCCTCCTCCATTATACTTCTTTGTTCAGTCCCCTCTATATCACACCAAGGTCCAGTGATGTGACTTATGACATCCTGCTTGTCTTCTCTTTCCATATCTGTGCCTTTGCTCTCACCCCATGAGATGCTCCTCCTGAACTGCTAAACTTTTCCTTACCTATAAATGACACTTTTTTCTTTTTTTTTTTTTTTTCTTTTTTTTTTTTTTATTTTTTTTTAGGGGGGGGTCAGGGGAGTTTGTTTGTTTGTTTGTTTTTAATGCCTGCAAGAAATCTAATCAAGTACTGGAACTGCCTTTCACAAAGCAAACATTGCCATCAAGTTCACCACAGGTTGGGCTGGACTGTAAACTTGCTTACTCATTATCTGCATGAATTCCGAAAATATCTCTAATTGATTAAAAGTCAACAGCACTTGGTTTTCCAAGTTACCCCGGGGCTTTTGAAAATCCCTCTTCACGAGGGAGAAAAGCAGAAGTCAAATCTGCCTTCAACAAGTCCCTCCTTCTTTCTATGTCCTCTTTCATAACTTATTGGATTCCTATTGTGTCATATCTTACATTAATTTTTTAAGGTCTGTAGAACAGCTTAAGTCCCTTAATCTAATGAGAGGCAATGTTGCAGGTATGGATCTTTGACAAGTAAAGGAAGCTCTGAAAAGCAATCTCTGGAGACACTCAAATTAATCACAAAGATTGTGGAGTCAATGCCCCCCATGATGCCTTCACAAGAATAAAATATATTCATGTCCTTAGGTGCCATGCTTCCTTTAAGGATGCTTGTTGTCTGATTTATCAAATGCTCCATGTATTTTATTTGATGGGGCTTGATGTAGTCTGTGTGAGACTGGAATGGAAGTGAATGTAGTGATGTGGATAAGGAGTTTGAAACCACTGCTGCAACAGATGCAGGACAGTATTTGAAATCAGTTGCAAAAAAAAAAAAAAATCAACATTAACTGTTCTGCTGGCCAAGTTTGCTTTAAATTGGGTAGGTGATAAATAAGTCATCCAAAGCTGCTTAGGAATCCTAGTGCTTCCACTCTGGAACCACCAAGATTCTGTTGGTTGCATGTGCACATCAATTGGAGGAACAAAAGTATGCCACACAGGAAAAGGCTGGGGCAGAGATGATGAAAGGTCAGGCCCCAAGCACTGGAAATTGCCCCTCCCAAAATCCATATTTGAGAATATAAATAGAAAGTAATCTTATGGGCAATCTACCTAAAATCTCTGATGGGTCTTTTGCTCCTTCTCTTCCTCCTTTCCCCCCATCCCAGGCAAAGGACAGCAGTCACCTTGCAGTCCTCCAGGTATTGTTTCCAATTTTGCTTGTGTAGGGTGAAAAAATTACCCTCTCCCTGTGCTCCTTGCAGACTGTTTGTTTGCATCAAAGCAAACATTTAAATGTCACCTAAATGTAAAAATAGGTAGGAGGCACATTAAAGAAACTTCATCTCCACTTCACATCAACACCACTAAACACATTGTTACAACGGTGACTAAAACTGTCTAATAATATCATCAGTGGCAACTGGTCAGTTAAAATGTTTTTTTAATTGTGACTTGAATGTGTTTATCAACCTCTTTTTGTGACATTAAAAAGACAGCAAGAGAAACACATGGAGACATTGTCCTCGAGGGAAAGGATTAATCATCAGTGAGTGAGCAGGCCTAAGCAGATGGTCAGCTAAGCTTTCCTGAAGTCATTTCTTCTATCCACCATTCAGTGTCACTGCCAGAAATGAGAAGAAGTGTTATCTTGACGTTGAACATCTTTATAATAAAATCAACTAATTGGCCTCTAATACCAAAGGCCTTTATACCTGTAAAATCGCAACAGAGGTAGCTGAGTGGTTGACTGGGTTTCATTTTAATAAATGCTATTTCACAAACCCTTCCTTAGTGTAGCCAGCACTGTGCTATCACTGGGAGACCTCTCTGTCTCTGTCTCTGTTAGGTCACTCAAACACAACAACCAGGAGTGGTTTAGCAGCAAGGCAGACAAATGTGTCACTGCCCCTGTGCTGTTATTTTTCCTGCATTTCATGCAATGCGAATATTTTGCAGGAGATGCTCTTCAGGATTTCGTTCTCGGATTTTTTTCTTGTCTTTTTGGCAACCAGAGAGAGTCTGTCATAATAAATTATCACTTTTGGTCTTGGAAATATATTTTTATGAAAGCTGAAAATGTGTCAGCGTTGGACATCCATGAAACTCTCATGGTTTATTAAGGATTTCTTTTTCTTTTATCCTTCTCCCTTTAGCCAGGAGCATTTGGAGACAATATTTCTTTCCCTACTAGCCATCCACTTTTTTTTTAAGGGTACATTCAAATCTGGGCTGGAAAGAGTTACATATAACCATGGTTATGTGAAAAATAGCAGTTCTTTTTGTTATAATTTCTATGTGTGGGTCTTGTTTCCATCACCCATTTTTCCATTTGGCAAATCTCTCGCTGAGTGAAACAGTGAAAGCCAGATTCTGGCTTCACCCCACCAAAGCCAGTCTGGAGTAATTTAGACACTCTGGACTGTGTTTTGGTGTGGTTGAGGCTCAACAGTGGCTCTCCTGAGAGCATCTTTGGTGGTGCTTGACCACAAGGCAACCAGTACGATGCTGCTGTGCTGGGAACTGGGCCTGATCCGAGGTTCATTTAAAGCCATCCAAAGAACCTTGTGGACAGTAACAGCTTTCAAAACCAGGCTTTCAGTTCATTCCCAGTGAAATTTGAAATTTGCAGAGAGGGTTAATGCCTGGAAAATTACATAAATATGTTATGTCATAATATTATATGTCCCAAAATATTGGTAAAGGGTGTTTTTCCCAGAGATTAGAGCATTAGTGAAAAAATAATGATTAACCTTTAAAATCAGATTGGCATTTCTTTTTTCTCCAAATGTAGAATTAATACGCATTTTTTAATCATTAGTGTAATTTTCAGGATGATACTTTTGTTCTTTTGGCTGTTGAACTGTTACGGCTGCTAGTAACCCTTCAAATTGTTTGCTTCATTCAAGCATTCTTTTTTGAATAATTCATTAGGCATTATTATCCAAGCGTGGAACACCTCATTTAGCACTGGTGATCTTTTCCTTATGTGTAGCTGACAGGCAATCAAAGTTTTTATCAGTGCAGAAAATTTGCAATTCAGAAATGTAGTTGCAGCAATTAGTAGCTATCAGGTAGCATAGGAAGGACAGCTTCATAAAAAGAGAGAGTTGAATGAGCTCAACTGATGTTAGCACAAAAGTAATGGATAAAACTAACCAGCTGTTTCTAAATTTACCAAATGGAACATTCCTTTCTCTCAGAATAGAGGCTTTAATTAACTTTGTGTTATGTGTGGCTTCACGAAAGGAGAAGTGACTTAAGTGACAGAACATCCCTCCTTTGGTGCCCTTCACTTAATTTTGTAACTGTATTAAGATGTCCTGTCGATGTACAGCTCACTCCCTGCCTCCCTGCAGGAAAAACTTCCAGGTTTCTCTTTGCTCACCTTAGGTCCAGGGGAGAGCAATGAGGTTTTTTAAAGGTGTGGCAGATTTTTTTTCTCTCTCTCTCACGACAAATATTGATGTTTTTATGCTGCTGTAAGAGGCTTGCTGAAGTTTGGGCACTCAATCTCAGAATACAAATAAATATTTCTGGGAAACAAGGTGGGAGAAGAGGTTGTGGAAGCAGGAGGAAAGAGGGAACTCTTAGTTTCATATTTTACCAATCAGCCTAGCTCATTTCCATGTTGCAGATCAGGATATGTTTATACTGGATTTGGCCCCATGAGTCACATTCTGAAAAGTTTGAAGAGAAAAATAAAGCATTAGTGATGTTACCATCTACAGTGTTCACTGGAATCCTGGAGGAGGCATGGACCCTGGTCTTGTTCCTGGGATGGTTTATCTGGTTTGGAGGGGACTTTTTCAGGATTTAACTTCAAAGACACTTGGTCTGCGAAGTCCTCCCATTCTGCTGAGTTGCTCTAATTGGTTTGTGATTGAATAACTCTCACAGTTCCATCATCCTCTCGTATCATTTTTGAAAGTAATAGTGCTCCCTGGACTCCCTTATGGTTCTTGTTTGAAGGAGAAGTTTCCTGGCACTGAATCCCAGAGAATTTTTGCCTGCATGCTGCCCCAAACAGGGCATCTGGCTGGCAAAAAGGGGCAAGCAGGAGAGGACACACCTTTCCCCAGGTGTTTCTCTGCCTCCACACCACGGGTACCTCCAGCACCCTGGCCACAGAGCAGCACAGGGGGCCTAGAGGGCTACATCCCCTTCTGAGATCCCTCACTCTCACTGAGCACTCCAAACAGAGCCTACAGGTGTGTGAAGGTGTTGACTGGGGCCAGGTCTGCTGAAATCCGGCATGGCAAAGCTTGGGGCTCCACTTCTGTCCTGTCCTGTGGCCTTCCACAGGTGGAGTTTCAACGAAGCTCTTCTGCTTTTTAACGAAAAGCAAAATGAGTCCTGCAGTGTCCAAGTGGAAGGAGAAAGCCTGAAGTGCAGAACAGCCCAACTGATTCAAGAAGGAGAAGGTATGTGGAACAAGACCCTACATCAAACACTTTTGTGTCATGGTGGTGGAGACTGTAAAAACACTATTGCTTGTGTACTTTAGAAGCATTTAAAACCTGCTCTCTTTGTGCTTATTTGCTGGTCCACTGTGCTCAAGTAGCCCTTTTAAGCACCAGTATTGAGCCACATGTGGGGACTGTGAGCACTGTTTTATCCATTGTGTTATCTGCCTCCTTGTAGTGAAACAAAATGATGCCATGTTTCACGTACTGTTCCTTCCCCTGACAGCAGCCACAGGGCTCAGGAAACTGCTCGGAGCAGCGTGGGCCATCTCCAGCGAACGCTCCCATCTGGGGAGGCACTTGGGAAGCTGCAGAGGAAGCAGGTGTGCAGCTGCCAACCCCCACTCCCCACAGGGAAAACTCCGCGTTCCCGGCAAAAGGAACCTCCTGGCGCGTTCTCCCGTCTCGGGGGTCTGCCTGGCCTTTTGCTGACAGCATAATTTCCTTAGGAAGTTTCAGAGTCTGACATCTCTGTTCACGAGCCTTTTTTTCTAAGCAACATCAATATCTGCTGCGGGTTTGGCAGGTGCAACGTCCGCTAATTGTGTCTGCGTCGCCAGGCCTGATTCAAACACCCCTCTAACATCTGAATTTTCTACCTGGGCAGTGAACAGTCCTCCTTTTCTCCTGGAAAGAGTGCCCCGCTCACTTGTGGACTCCTGGCCAACGATCTCCCGGCAAGAAGAAACATTTAGTTAGGAAATCTGCCTAAGCCATCCTTGTGAAAACTCATCAGCACGCCTGATGGAACGGAATAGCCTTTGCCAGTCTGAATGATGGCTCGTGTCACAGGCACAGCCAAAGCTCTTTGGTAAGATGAGCAGGGAGACACCTACCTCAAAAAGCCAGAAATAGCTGATATAAACTTGACCAAAGTGGCCATCTGAGGTGGTGAAAAGCAGCACAGCGGGGAACCCACAGTGACCAGACACTGTGCCAGGCAGAGGGTGAGTCTGGGCTGATGAGCTGCTATGGCAGTGAGCTTCCCATGCCTTGCACTCCAGTGAAGCATGCCTAACCTGGCACTGATTACTCATCCCTGGCACTGCTCACTCTGTCCCAATTCATTTTTCAGAAATAAATAAGATTTTGAGAACATGCTTTCTTCCTAATAAAGAAAGAAACGTAAGATCTCCCTGTGATCTCCACCACAACCAGCCACCTAATCAAGTATACACTTTAAATATAAAGAGTACATTGAAATCACAGTTAATCAGCACTAGATTTGTGCCCAATCTGGTTCTGTCTATTGTGAAATGCTGAGAAGCTTCTGAAATCCCACATTTTTCTTGATGTCACGAATATATGTGTGTTGATTTTAATGCTGGGAGAAGAACTTTAGGGAAGGTAAACAGAGAAATCTCAGATTTGATAATCCTGAGGGTTTTTTTCCCCAAGACTTAAAACTCTCGTTAATTCTAATTAAACAAGCCAGTATAGCTCATTTGGATTGTGAACTAACAGGTGCTTTTGAGACTGAAAGCAATCATCTTCTGCACATCCTGGCTTTGCTGGAGAGTACAATTAGACCCAAAGTATATCTTCTAAAGATTCTTCATTTTTGTGGATTTTTTTTTTTCTTTTTGAAGGGGGGATTGTTTTTAAATGGAAGCAACTTGATGTTGTAGCAAAATCAAACTTCAGTAATGAAACACAAGAGTGAATGAGAACTTTTAAATGTGTAGCCCCACCATACTGACTGGCTCTTTCTCTTTTAATCCTATTTCAGCTGCTACACAAGTTCCCAGGTTAAATATAAATACTTTAATCATGCTTTTCAGAACTGGTTCTGGTTCTATATGGCTGATGCAACAATATGTTGAATCAAGTAATTCTTTATGTTTAAGCTCAGGTCCCTGTGCAGCTTTTTTGGACAGTGAGAGTGGCACAGCCTAACAGTGACCTGCACTTACCACTGCTGCTCCACATCCCACAGAAAAGGCTAAAAGGACTTTGAGGTCTGTGGCAAAGTGTACAGTCCTAAATCCAGCGAGGCATGAAGGTGACAGCAAGTAAGTACTAATAGATGGCTTTGTGTTGCTTTTGTTTTATGAAAATTTCCCCTTTGCTTCCTCCTTCTTTAGTGGAGGAAGTGGCTGAGCACCAGTCCTTAGTCAACACATCTCTCCTTATTATTGTTATTATTTTGGCAGAGGTTGGTCTGTATTCACTCCCACCTGGGTGTGGAGATGCCACTCAGATGATTTGTCCTCTGAAACTGAACCAAACCCTCTGATAAATACTAAAGTTATGGGGAAGGACTTTTCTGGCCAGTCAAAAGTTTTGGAGAAGCTTAACTCAGATGAATCTATTGGTGAAGAAGGGCAAATTTCTCGAATTAATTTCTCTCCTAAACTTTCCCGATAATTAAGAAGAGGCACTGGCTGGTCACTGAGGTCATCACTGAGCAAGCAGAGCAGGGCAGCAAAATCCCCAAGTGATTGTTTCCCAAAGACTACTGTGTAACCATTCCCACGCCCAAGACATACCGTTCCATCTGGGCTCATGGTTTGTTTTATTTTTTTTTCTAAGGGCGGTTTCTTTCTTCTCTAATTATTTTTTTCACAAATCAAACGAAATCATTGCACAGTCATAGAGCATTAATCACCTTATATAACTTCATAGCAGTGACACACAGAAATATAATAAGTAATAAAAAAAAAAAAGGGAGGATGATGCATATGTGGAAAGAACTGCAAGGCAGAGAAATTGCTCTGGTTGTGTCACCACTTTCTCAGGTGTATCGTGGAAGGATAAGGAAAGTAATCTCACCTTGAGGCTCACTAAAACCCCTGACATGTACTCCATCTCAAATCCAGCAGAAAAAAACAAACATTTATGTATTGCTAGGAATTAATTGCTTTGTAGGTATAGATTTTAGAGATATATAACTGACGCAATAAGACTAGAAAATATATTTAAAAAAAAAAAAAGATGGACAGCTAAACACATGCTTCATGCCAACATGAAGCCAACATGAAGCTAACACAGCTTTTCCTGCCAACAGGGCTTTTACTGTGACTTCACTGGAACACAGGAATAACCATAAGGGCCCAGAGGAAGGCACATCTCAGCATCCTGTCTCCAGCAGTGGCCGTAGCAAATGCCTCGGGTCGAGTGACAATAAGGCTGCATCTACAGCATTTACAGGCAGTAACACTCTCCTAGTCTCACACTGGGTCTGATTCAAGAGCTTGCCTGAGTCTAATGCAATTTGTCTGTTTAAGTGCCCTCAGTAAATCTCTCTCAAGTGCTTGTCCAGTCTCCCCATTCCAAATCCACATCAATCTGCTGGCAAGGAGATCATAGGTTGAGGGGCAGATTACAAGTTTCTGTATCTTTCTTCCTTTCAGAAAAAAATAAGAACACCTTTTCTTCAGAAAAATAAGAACCACTGTGGTCAGCTTTCTGTAAATTTTCTTTGATAATTTCTGAATGAAGAACTCTTGTGAACAGTGTTGATAGGAAATATTGCAAAAATCACATAGGGTTTCTATTCCTTATTTTGTTTCAGCACTGACATATCACCAAATATTCCTCTTCAGGTCTTACCCTTGTCTTGAATGAGAAATGTCAGTGGATTCCAGATGCTTAAGTAGCTCACAAAATATTAGTAGCATTATGATAAAACACTCAGATTACCAGCTGGTCTAGAGTTATGTGTTTTAAATGGCATCCACTCCTTTTTGGAACTGCCTGCCTTTTGTATAGGCAGACACCCCATTTTTGCATCTGTACAACAAAAAAGAAAGCATTGCTTGAGTTTTGTAATCTGAATTCCTTGGGGTTTTTTAGAGTTCTGTGTTGTCTCTGTAGTGAGGGGTTTTCATCAAGGTCCATGTCATACAAAACTGACAGATTCATTTATGTTGCTCTTTGGTATTTTCCTGGAGCACACGAAGACTATTTATTAGGACCTCAGGGATGACAAGGGGTGAGCCTACCACAGTTTGGAGGCTATAACAACGTTAAAAAAAAAAATTCAAAGGCTGTTGTGAGGAGTCACCTTCACTGCTTGCCAGCACAGGGGAGCACCTGGTCAGGCCTTTGTCAGGCCAGGTACAGCCACAGCTCTCCATCAGCAAGTGTGACGAAGTTAGTTCAGTTCAACTGGAGACAGGAACCCAATTATCTGAAAATATGCTTTGTGCATTGCCAGTAAGAGAGGGAAATAGTGCTGCTTGATGTTGGCTTTACCTCCCTGGCCAAAGTCTGTTAGGAGATGCAGACAGATGTGTTGGTGCCTTACAGTGATGATGGGAAATAAGATTATTGAGTTGGTGGTCTGTGAAAAAGGATTTAAGTTTGATTTGGTCCAGAAGCTAGAAAAATACAGATATAAAACATTTTAGGTGCTGCTACAAAATACGTCTATCTCTGTATTTATTTTTATATATGTGAAATGAACTGTAGACCTTTTATGTGGCTGTACTTACCTGTCTTCTTTCCTGTATGAGGAGCATTGCACAGTGACTAAAGACAGTGATGGTGGCTCTTTATTGAGACAAGAGTGTCTTTTAGTCATTTAGCAGCCTAATTACTGACTTGAGACTGCATCAGAAAAATCCCACTCATTCAAATCAACACTGGATTATAAAACTTTCTGCTGTAGCTGTATATCTGTAATATTTGCCTCTCAGTGCTATCAACAGCCCTGTCCTTGCTCTGGTATTTGGTGCCTTGATTAGAGCAGAACAAATGCCCTGGTAAGCATCAAGCTTTACTGTTTCTCCACTCTTTTTGGAGCTCCTGTGAAATAGTTCCTAATGCTAAAGAGAGGCTGCAACACTCTCAGCCACAGGAACAGCACAAGGTGTTGCCAGCTCTGGGAAAGACAGAAAGCCTCTTTTCAAATCCCTGTGAATGGGTTAATGCTGTCGCTAGGAAAAGATTTGCCCTTTTACAGATCTGAAGGGAGGTAATGTTGACAGTAAGGAGTAGAGGCCCAGCAAGGTTTTTAAGTTTTTGTGTGACTTTTATTTCAGGAAAGGAAAGGGCATTGGCAACAACAGCTGCCTGTAGCACAGCTTCCCCTCCTTTTTTTTACACTTGACTTCTAATATGGATTCCAGGCATGATTCAGCAAAGAGAGGGAAGAAGATTTTTACAGACATGGACTGGCAGTATTAGAAAAAAAAATGATGCAAAAAAATAACCCTGGAATAACATAATGGGCTCTCTGATAGATCTAAAATTCTGATCTTAGCAATCTCGCACAAGCCTTAATTTATAAGAGTTTTAGGAGTCTCTTGCTTTAACTGCAGAGAATTATTTGCTGGGAGCACAGACTTGGTCTAACAGGGCTCACTGGTCTGGCTCAGAGAAGATCCCAGCTCACCTGGAGCCTCAAAATGAAAAAGATAAAACCACTGAATTACATTGTCTGGAAATTCATTTTGTTCTTATTTAGCTATATGGCAAACAGAGAACGATTTTGTGATCCAGAAATGGTGCTGACAACTGGGGCACTTCATCCCTCCTTCTAAGTAGGCAGCTATGAGGAGTCACAACTTGGCTGAATATTAAGTTGAAATCAACTGGGCACACATAACTACAGGAAAAGAAGAGAAAAAAAAAAAAAAAAACCAACTTCTGAGAGAGACAGAAACTTGATCAGTGTGGGAGTGATTGATTTTTTTCAGATGGTTGTGAGAGTTGGTAGTTAATGTATTTTAGCATATGATTAGAACATCTTACATTTGGGTATTGTTGAAATCTAATGGACAGTGGATAATCTTCAGCAATTTAAGTGTGAATTAAAATGACAAATGTCTCCTTTTGTTGAAATGGTGGCACAGTCAGGTGAGGTCCCTGGTGGCTGAGAAAGGGAAACTTTGTACTCCTTTTAAAAGAGGAAGAAAGGAGGAGGATCCTGGGAACTGCTGCCCTCTGTCAGCCTCACCTCTGTGCCTGGAATGATCATGGAACAGATCCTCCCAGAAGCTCTGCTTCTCTCTCTCTCATGGAGAACAGGGAGATGAATCAAGACAGCCAGCATGGCAAGTCCTGCCTAACCAACCTGGTGGCCTTCTGTGATGGAGGGACTACATCAGTGGACAAGGGAAGAGCTGCAAATGTCATCTCTCTGGACTTCAGTAAGGCCTCTGACATGGGGCCCCACAACATCCTTCTTGCTGACCTGGAGAGAGGTGGATTTGATGAGTGGACTGTTCAGTGGATGAAGAACTGGCTGGATGGTTGCATCCAGAGGGTAGTGGCCAATGGTGCAATGTCCAGATGGAGATGGGTAACAAGTGGCGTTCCCCAGGGCTCTGTGTTGGGAGCCGTCAATTTTTTAATTGTTTAATATTGTTAAATATCTTCTGGAATGGCACAGTGGGATCGAGTGCACCCTCAGCAAGTTTGCAGATGTAACCGAGGTAAGTGGTGCAGATGACACACCTGAGGGACAGGATGCCATCCAAAGGGACCTGAGCAAACTCGAGAAGTGGGCTATGGGAACTTCAGGGGGTTTGACAAAGGCAAGTTTAAGGCCCTGTGCCTCGGTCAGGACAACTCCCGACATCAATAGAGGCTGGGGGATGAGCGGATTAATGGGGGGATGAACAGATTAATGAGGGGGATGAACCCTATCCTGGGCTGGTGGGCAGCAGGACAAGGGAGGGGATTGTGCCCCTCTGCTCTGCTCTGTGAGACCCCACCTGCAGTGCTGCATCCAGCTCTGGATTCCCCAGCACAGGAGGGACGTGGACCTGTTGGAGTGAGGCCAGAGGAGGCCACAAAGATGAGCAGGAGCTGGAGCACCTCTCCTATGAAGACAGGCTGAGAGAGCTGGGGGTTGTTCAGCCTGGAGAAGAGAAGGCTCTGGGGAGACCTTATTGTGGCTCTTTGATGCTTGTAAGAAAGATGGGGACACATTTTTTGAGCAGAGCCTGTTGGGATAGGACAAGGGATAATGGTTTAAACCAAAAGAGGATAGGTTTAGACTAGATAAAAGGAAGAAATTATTTACAATGAGGGTGATCAAACACTGGCCACAGATTGCCCCATCTGCCCCAGAGATGCCCCATCCCTGGAAACATTCAAGGCCAGGCTGGATGGGGATCTGATGAACAACCTGATCCAGTTGAAGATGTCCCTGCCCATGGCAGGGGGGTTGGACTAAATGACCTTAAATGTCCCTTCCTACCCAAACCATTCTTTGATTCTATGTTACTGGTAGAAATCATTTATGCAGCTGATAAGAGCAATACTGTATTGACAGCAAGATTAGAAAGAAGCCTGTGAATTACGGATGGCAGCACTGGCTGTCATAAAGCACTTTGCAACTTTAAATCCCCAGAAGCTTGTACCAATAGAGTCCATACTTCCTTCCTCTCCTCTTTAGCAATTGAAGACTACTCTTTTGTTAAAAAAAAAAAAAAAAAAAAAATTCAAACTGGCAAGGTCAATCCGAATATTTTTCGTTACCTCGTGTGTCCTCTAATGGTTTGGGAAATCTCAAATCTACAGAATTTGCTGGGTTTGAGATTGGCAAAGGAACAGCAAAGGAGTGACTGGCAGAGATGACAGAGTGCTCCTGTGTGCAGAGAGATGTGAATGTATCTACCATTTCTGCACTAAAGTTTTAATAATGCTTTCATTTTCTCTTAAGATTATCAGAAACTGAGACTCATCCCTTGCGATCCTTGTGTTAATTGTGGCTGTTTATGATAATAACTTTCTTGATTATTTTGGATGATTTGAGTCCTGAGACTTTCCTCATATACATGTGAGTGCATCTGCGTGTTTTAAGATATGAAAATTGCTCTGGTGTATTCCTGTTAAATTGCATGGTAATAACTATAACAATATCCCACATAAATTATGACTGTGGAGACTTACCTACTTGTCCTTGCCTCAGCTAATTATATTTCACCCCCATTCACTTTTTTCATGCTGTCACTTCAAATGTGTATTTTTTGGTTCTCTGGCTCTGCAGTAGCTTTAGTACATTCCCTGACAGCAGGGTGGGTTACAGTTACAGTGGGGAGACTTGCTGGACTAAATGAACTGAAATGAAAGATATTTTAGTCTCCTGACATACAATCCTCAAGTAACTGTATGGAAAGCTAGTCTTTTTTTTTTTTTTTTTTTTTTTTTTTAGTGAATGAATATTTCTGACAAGTAATTCAAATGCCGAAACCAAGCACATCTGGGGACAGATTTGATGCAGAGGCAGTCCAGACAGGTCAGAAACTGCACCTCCTTTTTTTTAATAGGGCCAGGCCACGGGTGTGAAGCCCAGCATGAGGACCAGGCTCCTTCAACCACACATGAAGAGGAATGGGCTAAAACCTTGCCCCTCTTGAGGCTTTAAAAAAATGGAAACATGAAGGGTGGGATCGTGTTTCTACTTCTGCCCATTGTTCTCCAGAGCTCAGCTGTCCAGACCTGCAGTTTTAACGTGCATTAGCCTGATGTTTTCTGTTGGAGACCCTTGATATGAGGGCACTTGCCCAGGAAGTGACTGACATGTATTCAAGTCCCTCCTCAGTCTAAAAAGATCCAAATTGCTACCCCCCCAGGAGGACAAACCAAACCCAGGGAGCACCCAAACTACAGCCAGACTTCCAGATAAATTTCAATTAGTTTTAAAAGCAATTTACCCTTGAAAACACCATTTTTCCAGGAAACATTTGGCAGCAGGTGGGTGGATGGATGTCTTTAGAGAGCAGCCTGGCTTGGTACAGCAGTATTTGGTTGGAAGGGCAGGTCTGGCTTCATGTCTTCTGACACACTGTCCCCCATCCCTGTGCCTTCACTTCTGTGTCATCCCAGAGGAGCAGTGTTGTTATTCAGAGGTCTCTTTATTTAAAAAACATATTTTCAATGAGGAGTTTTAACACTGGAGTAAGTGCCACAGTACCAATGGGACACAAGTGACGTAGTACGCTGTTAGCAAGGTGGGGCAGGGATGTACCTTCACCAATAATGGACCAGTTCACCACTCAGGTTTCTGCCATTTACATTTTTTTTCTTTTTTTTTTTTTTTTTATAAGGCATTTATAGCTCTCTAAAACCTCCCATTTTACCTTCCGTGTCCTTTTCGCAAAAAATAACAATAAAAAAATTAAAGCTCCTCGAGGGGATGATGATTTTTTTTTTTATTTTTGTCAAGACACTTCTCCGCTTCATAAACAATGAGGTATTTCAGTCAGAATTAAACCCACAATTTCCAAAAATATTTAGGAGTTATTCTGGTGACATTGCTACTGTATTAGCCTTGCTGTTCTCTCTCTGGCTTCTGATACTGTCAGATATTATCAGAGTACCTCAGCATCTCACGCATAAAATCAATAGCAAAAGTAAAATCTCTACAGGGGTTCATACTCTCTGGCAATGCTCCCTTCTCACTGGTAAAAAAAAAAATTTCCTTGAGTCAGGGCTTTTTTTTTTTTCTTGATTTTGAAGAATGGAGAGGAAGATGTTTAGCAATAAATGCGATATTTGTATCGCATGAGCTGCACCACAGAAAAACAGGTCCTTAGAGGTACCAGTGGCCCCTCCTGAAGGCACCTACCCCTGGGTTTCCCATGCCAGGTGGGGTGGGCATCCACGTGCCCACCCACACCCTTTGCCTGAGGTGACACGGGCTGGGGACAAGGATTTATGGCACAACCAGCCTGGGTGGCCCTTGCACCACGTGGTCCTTGGCAGCCCCAGGGCTGCTGTGCCCAAATGGGTCAGCATAACCCCTTGTTTGAACCACTGGCCTCATCTGATTTCCACACCTTCCCTGAAACATTACATTTCTGTTAAATTCAGCCCTTTCATTCGTTTCTAAAGCCCGCTCTCACATCTGCCTGTCGAAGCACTTCACGTCTTGATTTACCTCCTCCACACCTTTTTGCCATGTTTCTCTCCCTCAGGAGTCTCCTTTCAGGATAAACAGATGCTATTTAGTTTCTCCTCATATGGAAGCTCTTCCATACTTTGGAATATTCTCATCTCTCTTGTCTAAAACTTATCACTATCTCCTTTTTTACAGTGAGACACCAGTAGGGCAAAAAATGACGTCAGGTATGGATGCACCGAGGGTTTAAACAATGGCAATAATGACGTCTGCTGTTTCTTCTCTCTTTGTTTTCATCTTTCTGTGCACAGGGACACCGATGAAACCCCTCTCCATAATGCCACCAGTGTCACTGCAGAGTTTTCTTTTGTGTTGTCATTTGTGTTGCATTTCAGAGCAGGGAAAAAAGTATTTTTAGTAACACGTGAAGCATAAAAGCAGGTGCCGCATCTTTCAGTTTCACAATTTAACCCAAATGGCTTTCTGTGTCATTAGCTTCATGCAGCCCCGCTGAAAAGAACTATAAACTACAATCTAGGCTGGGTTTTTTCCACATAAAATTTCCAGCAGCAGCAGCAGCAGCAGCAGCATATGTGCTTGTCGTGTAGCTGGGGCTGGTCCAAGCCGTGCAGAAGCGCGTCGGATGGGACCGTGCCCGCAGTCGCCCTGCGGTGCTGCGCTCACGAGGAGAGATGCCAAAGGCTTCCTGGTCATCCCTGGAGCCCTCTGTGGTCCTCTGGAGGTCCCCAGTGCTTCTTCCCAGCCCCACCCCACCACCAAGAGGGGTTTGCAATCAGCAGTAGGTCCCAGAGTGGTTGGTCGTTGCCGCCGGTGGCTCCCACACCCCGATGTCACTGCAAAGGGGGGACTGGCAGACTCCCCCTCGGCAAATCAAACACTGGTGGGCAGACCTACATGTTCAGTGGGTCCAGGCTGAGTGAACCTGGTGCCAGAGTGATTTAGCTCCCACACGCCCCCACTGCCATGAATTTTCCTCTGAGAGGCCCACGAAGAGCTCATGCTCAGGTTGTTTGTGGTGATGGCTTCTACAAAGATGTGAGCTGACACCAGCACCCGTTCCTCGTGCAGCTGCTCTTCACTGCAGCCCTCCTTCGTGCCGCCCACCCTCGTGCCAGCCCACATAAAAAAAAAAAGGCTGCACTGTAGATGCAGTTTCCAGTAATGACATTGGTATGGGTTAACCCAAATTTGGGGAATCCAAGCCTAAAACAGAACTGATTCTTCAGAAACTGCAGGCTATCCACCTCTGGAAAACAAGTGTTACTCTGGATTGCCCTTAGTCATGCTGGGGACAGCTACCCCTCTGGCCAGGGAAGCAGCTACTGGTATTTGCTCTTTTATTTCTAGTCCTGGAGCAAGCATATTTCAGCCAGATTGGAAAATCTGAGACATCAGTTTGTACTGCTGATTGGCAGCTTTTTCTTCTGCAGTAAGTGCAGGATATTTCTTGGGATGCTTTGCAAGCAGTCACCTCTGAGTGCTCAGCAGAACAGAGCACAGCCTCACACTCCATTCTCTCTCCACAGCGTCACAGCTGCTGTACAGCCCGAGAAACTGTTGTCACTACAGCCCACAAAATTCATATGCTACCCCAACCCACAGCCCATCTCTCATTTTTTTTCTGTGCTGCAGGACCAGTAGCCTGATCTATGTTGTGTTCCAGGAAGTGTGAGCAAGACTGAAGGGTTACTGCTTGTTCTTTGTCTTTGCCCCAGCCGTGGTGAAGTGGGGAATCATTCAGTGATTTATTTCCTTGCTTTCCACCAACTTCCACCAGAAACCCGCAGCCTGTTTTGATGCTGTGAGGTTTGAACTTGGGATCACTTACCATAGCAGTGTTCATTCACTATTATTTTGTTGAAGCAATGTAGAAAGACAAGGTTTAATCTGTGAAATGGGCCATCTGTTCCCATACCAACTCCATAATAGAATGCACAACTATTTCAATTAATACAGTAAACCATCTTTAAGCAATACAGATGCTTTTGTATAAATTTTTGGCAGAAGATGCCATCGTCTTTTGCCCTAATTTTTCTTGATTTTTACCTCCTTATCTTTCTATTTAAAGTAAAAGAATGACAACTTGTCTCACTGGGAGAAAAGTTTGCTCGTAGATGGATCAGGAATAATTAAACCAAATGGTACTGCAAACTCCAGCAGACAGGATATCTCCATTATAGAGAGCAATGTTGTCATTTCTTTGACCACCCTCCCATCAATCCATCCATCAACAAATTAAAGCTGGCTAAAGAGCCACTTATCTTGAGTGCTTTTTACCCTGATTGCTGTCAGTCTAGGTAAATAAACATTTTCCCTAGGCAGAGTTTACATATTTAACCATGTTTCAGGAGACAGTCCCCTTGCTACTCATACATCCAGCAAACAGCACATGCTTTTGCTGTGTTTCCTGACTCACCTCATCCACATATAGCAGCTTGATTGAATAAGCCCTACTCCCTCTGACTCCCTTTTGGTTTGTCTTTGAAGGTGGGATGACGAGGATAAAGTTGCAATGAAACCTGCAGACTGAGAAATGTTTAGAAACGAATTTTATTCCCTTAGGTTGGAAAAGCCTGGTCTCCCATGCAGGATGAAGTGAGGGTATGAAAGAAAGAAAAACTGAACAGCAGAGCTTTATCAGTTTGGAATATGGCAGTGCTACTGCATCTCACTTCCATCATTTAAACCATGACACCACAAATTAATTACTTCAGGGCTTCATGATGCACATAAACATGATATGAACAGCATTTTATTTGCTCTCTAATAAATATGTATGTGCCAGTGAATACACTGTTAAAGATATTACTTTCTTCCTATTATTTATTTTTCACTTAATTGATACATAGTGTGGTTCACACTTTGCCTGCTGCCTATCAGGCAGGAGGAGCAAAGGGATATGGTTCTCTTAGTTATTAGTGTTAATGTGTGCCTGGTGCTTTTTAAAAGGCCCTCACGGACACAAATGTGCACAGAGGGGATGACATTTCCCTCCTACCCAACAAGCTGGGGCTTGCTCCCAAAACTGGCTGCTCCCAAAACTGACTGCTGCTACACCAGAGCATGACTGAGAGGGTGGGCAGAGCTGGAGAGCTGTTAGGGAAGCAGGAGAGGAACAACAACCTGATATTCCCTGTCGGTCATTAAGGACAATTTGCCTTTCCCTCTTAAATACCTTTGCAAATGTGGCAGCTCATCGGGGCACGTCTTAGTTGTTAGATTGCCCTACAGTGAAGGCTTTCAGGGAAGGCAGGATGTAAGACAATGCTTTTGCAGTGGACGCTTGCATGTTGGACAATTCTGCAGTGGTGTCAGTGGAGAACACTGGTTTAAGAAAGATTAGGATAGCTCTTTGGACGAGTTAGATTCACAGAGAGCAGTATGGCACTGCCACTGCCTGATCCCATCTGGAAGCCAAAGCAAACTCCAAACAGCATCTCCTCTCTCTTACCTCCAATCCAGTTTGGCACTGAACATCTTACTGGTCACAGGCTTCTCTTTCTGAGGCAGTTAAAACAGAAGCAAAGGAAGACTTTTCAAACAGGACTTGTCCCAAGTGCAGAAACATCTCCTGAGGCTATGACTCTGAACTATCCATTCAGGATTTTGGTGCACCCGCTTTCCCAGGCTTGCTTCTCCTGCTCCACACGTGCTTGCTCATTGTGAAGAGCCTTCTCAGGGGCTTGCTGGGCAGGCTGTGCACCCCCTGACAATTTGTCAAAGACAGCTGTGCTGTAAAAGTCATCATGGCTGATGTTATGGAAGAAGAGAACTCAGCAAGGACACCTTCCCCATTGACTGCAACAGAACAGACACAGTAAGTAAGAAGCATAACCTTTCTCTACACCCATCTCTCTTCATACTGCCTGCTCTCAGGAGCTCAAGGCAGGAGTTTGCTGTATCATGATAAAAAAAAAGATGTGACTTTTCCACCCTTTTAATAGACCCAGAAAGCAATAGTTGCCTTCCTTTCCTCTGCCAAAACAATTCTTCTGTCCAGACAAATAAAGGCAACCACATGAGGGATTTATACTCCTAATATTCAAATCAAACCCTACCTCAGATTTCTTTCCTGAAGCACAACCACAGAACTGGTGTAAATCTGACGGTGGTGAGTTCAGCAGTTGAACCTCAAGGCACGTCCCCAGCCTGGGAGCATCCATGCCTGCCCTGCCCCAGTGCCCCCACCCGCAGGAGGCAGCGTGTCCTTGCCCCGTGTCCCCTCGAGGATGTGGGTGTATAACATGTCACTTCTCCCATGACATGTCCATAAGCACAGGGCAGGGAGCCAAACGTGTGGAAGCAAAGTGGTTTTTCACAGATTTGGGGGAGGAGGGGATGCAGTTTGGTTTCCCCCCTCTCCAGCCCTCGCAGGGGACATTGAGTGACATCTTCGGGTTCTTCTCTGGCATCTGCTGCCCTCATCCTGGAGCAGAGTCTGTGCCTCCCTTTGCCCAGAGGAAAACACTCCCCATCTCTCAAGGATCTTGGCAGGATACCTGAGGTGCCTCATCGCATTCCCTACTGATGAGATGCTGCGATGCTCGGCTCACACCGCGCGCCCGCTCATTAAATCTCAGCCACGTCTTCAGTGCTGATATCCTGACCCAGCTCTTCAAATGCAAGCATGGATGGCTTCTTGCTTGTCGCTTGAAGGGGCCCTCACAGAAGCCAGGGCTGGGTAAGATGGCTGATCTGATGAGGCAGGAGTAGCCTCCATCTTTTAGCGCTTGATTTCCTCGTCTCAACTCTGCATAAACACGACTTCTTTGCATTTATTTATACTCAAGTTTAAGTGCCTGTGTAAATTATAGCACAGACAGCCAGAACAGAAATGAGGCATTTAAATGGTAAATAAACACTGCCTGTGCATGGTGGTGATTTTATAAATAATATCCCCTTTTAAGCTTTATTCTCTTCCATACAGGAATGTCACTTTTCAGAGCATCTGAACCCACAAACATCACACATCAGTCTCTTTATATGCTTATTTAAAGAGCATATCAAACTATTTCTGCAAGCAAAAGGACTAAATTATCCATGAATTCCATCCTTAACCCAGAAAATGTCAACAGTTTTCTGTAATAATAATCCCAAACATAGCAGCTATAGTGGTTGGAGTATCCCCCTTTAAGAGCAGGAGAGCCATACAGGATGAAGGGGGAGATGAAAACACTAATCCTCATTGTTTCTTCCTACAACTTGCAGGAACCATTCATGACTGCAGGCCTCCACCCTTATCACTCCATTTATTAGCAAAATGTATCCTGATTATAAATTTGATCCTGTAGCAATTCCTTGTTGGCTTTTGCTCTTGCCCACTAAAATGCAAAGTAATAAAAAAACTTCCACCTTGCTTTGTTCTTCAACTCCTGTCCTTTTTTGCATGATCTCTGGATTTAATGCATGGTTTTTATTGCAATGTTTACAAAGCAGACTTATAAACCTCTACTAAATTCTGCTTGTTAACCTTGCAATAACTACTGCCCACAACTACCTAACAAGCAGACTCACACCTGAAATATTTTGGTGAAGAGGCAGGTTGTTCATGTGCACGTTCTCAGCTATTGAGCCGGGTTTGTTTTGAACAACAAACTTCCACGGTTAAAATCAGGCTGATGCAGAAGCACTGACCACAGAGAGATGTGTTTCTGGGTCCCAGATTTTGGGAAGAGGTCACAATGCCACACAATCTGTAGTGCTATGATTGCCCTGAAATATCTGCAGATCCTTCACTGCAGTTAGCAGGGATGGGGGTGTTTTTACAGGATGTGTGTAAGTAGGAGTTAAATAATAGTCAAAATTTTCTAACTACTGTCCAGAGGCTACCAACTCCTAACCAGCAGTGTAACAGGGTCATGCCTAGCCTTTGCCAAATTTGAGGAGTGAGTGGAAGGCAGAAACAGAGTGCAGTGTTTGTTGTTTCCTGAGCTCCCAAAATGCACAGCCTGGTGAGGACCAGCTCAAACTGGCTTTGATCTCCTGCTACACCATCTTTAGCAAAAATATGTGGCTCAACTTCACGATGGCAAGAAGATGCAGGTGTTGCACTAGTGTGAAATAAGTAGTCAGGAACAAATTTGTCCAGATCGCTCATGAAGTTGATAAGGCACTTTGCTTTCCAGCCAGTGGGCCCCTTGGTGGAGGCAGCAGCGATGGTGAGTGTGTTTGTGCTGTGGCAGAGCAGTTTCTGGCTTCAGAGCAGACCCAGCCACCCATGGCACGTCCCACACTGATGTCCACTCTTCTTGTCATCCCAAGCACAAACGGGAAGGGATGTAGATGCAGAAACACCCACAGGCACTGCTGAGGGGTGTTTCCAAGCGGTCCCCAGATGTGTTTGCAGGGTGGTGTGGAGAAGCTGGTGTTGCTCAGTCCTGCAATGCCTGTCCTGTGGCTGCAGAGTAGGTGTCAGTGGCCAAAACTCAACCTGCCAAACAACACTGGCTTTCTCTACAGCTTTAACAGACGTGATGGAAATGCAGATTGCAAAATTCTTTTTGAGCGTGGTTGTATTTGGTCTCTTCTTGTCTCATAATCAGAATATGGTGGTGGAATTTATTGTAGGTGCAGTTTTGTCACATTACTCTAAGACTCAGAACTGAAGAAGAATTGAATACTCTGTGAAAAGGACTGAGGCAAAACACATGAGCTTTATACGGTCTCCTCCTAATGTGGTCTCTCAGAGTGGATAATAATATAAACATTCATCCATTAGAAAAAAACCTACCCTTTACTGCCCCCCATTAAATACATTGGCAGTCCTATTAAAACACAAGTCAGATTTGTGTTTAATGATCTTGAAAGGAAAGTAATTGCTTGAGTATTACCATTCAAATGTTCTTACAGCAGCATATAATATTTACAGTCTAAGTGCCACTTCTGAGCGCTACGTGGGCACTGAAGACTGCCCAGCCTCTTCAGAGAGCCTGTGCAGCTGAGAACCAGGGTGCAAAAATGAGATGCTCTCTGAGCACTGCAAAGCCTGTGAGAAACAACCAAGCAATGGCTTGCATGATTTTTCAATTTCAGTGAAGGGGGAAAAAAAAAAAATCTCACAAAACCCCTCCAACCCTGAGAAGGCAGGGCTTGAACAACACCAATGGTTGCTCAGGTAAGTTCTGCTGTTACTCCACCAGCCAAACTCCTTGCTCTGTAAGCACCCCGTGCCAGCAGCAGGGCAAAGTCGTGCTGAGATCTGTTGTATTTTTAACCCCTGACAGTTTCTTAGTCAACATCGTACATTACTTGTATTCAACTTTTACGGATGTTTTTGTGGGAATATCCTCAATGTGGAGCTCATTTTGACAAAGAGAGAGAGGAATGTGAAAGTAAACAGGGAGAAAAAAATATTTTTATTATGTTTGTTTGTACAGGTCTATCAAGAGTAAACCAGGAGGGTATTTCATAAAGCACGTGGCAAGAGTGCCGCAAGGAATATCAGAATTTTCCCAGTGGGAAAAAGTGAGGTCAAAGTCCTTCTTTCCTTTTCTCCTCTGCTTTGCCTGCCAAGGCCTTGGTCCCTCGGGCTTCAAGAGGGATGGTGAGAGACTGGGCTTGGTGTCCATGTCTCACTGCCACCCCACCAGTGACTCCTGACAGCAGACCCTGGAGTGCAAAACTGCTTGGCAAGGTCTGCCCCTTGCTTTATGACTGTACAAGATGCAGCAGGGGGAACCCACAGTCAGCACTGAGACTCTTGCACCCACCTACAAAGCAAGATTAATTAAAAAATACTAATGAACTCAAAATGTCCAGGGCATTGCCTTTTGTTGGACATGCTGGTTCTGAGAATGACAATCCTGCCATGGTGAATTAGCTCTTACATCCTTGGATGCCGCTGTCAGATGCCATCCCAAGCAGGCAGGATGGTCAGGATGTGATGAGAATGGATTTGGATGAGAGGCAGTAAAGCACCGCCATGTACTAATCAAACTGGTGCCATGGGCCAGATATTAATGTTAGAACGTGGTGAAGGTGCCTATAATCACTTTATTAATTGTAATGGCTAACATTTCTGTCACATAGTTTATCTCCTTTGTACGCACTTGGCTGACAACCAGCTTCCTCTCTCAGGAGGTGTTATCCTCTGCACGCTGTGGTCTTGGTTATAACCCTTTCACCTTCTCAGACACTCGTGAAGTGGTGGCTGAAACAGTCCAGGCATCCTAATCTTCACTCCCTTTTACACTGAGGGTTCTTAGATCACTCTCACCATGGAAAGGAACTGTAAAGCAGGTACAAAAGTAGTTCGTGTTCCTGCTAAATCCCTGGGTGATGCCAGGGGCTTCAGTAGAAGCAGAAATTAAACTTGAAATTCCTGCAAGTGCAGGAATGTTCAGAAATTTCAGAAAAAAAAAAGAAAGTTCAGAAATGCCCATACACTTCTTTAACAAGTATGGGGGTAGAGGAAGGCAGAGAAGCAGGAAAAGGGAAAACATTTGTAGTTTATGCAAATATAATATATAATAGCAAAGAAGAGCAGGAACACCCTTCAAGGGACCAGGGGCACACACCTGTCTTTGAAGGCTTGACCATCACTGCAGATGTGTGCATGAATGAAGACTTTAGGCATGCTCATGGCAGTCTAGCTGTGTACCATATGGGAACAGCTTTGAAAGCCAGTTTACTGACCTGAGAACTGAGAATCAGCACCCAAGGCTGCCCCACTTCCCCCTGCAGATTAGTACATCTGGGTGTGCTGGATCAGGATGCTTGAGGAGTCCAAAACACTAGTAGTGTTTTCTCTGGATCCTCCTCAGTCTTTCACCAGTGAACTGAAAAATATGACTGTGCTGAGTGATCTGGGATTTAGCTGAGCTCCTCATTACAGTTTCCTGATTCCCTAATTAGTGAGGTTTAAATTTCAAGCTGGAACAGATCGGGTGCTATCAACAAGCCCGGAAAAAAATGCACCTCTGCAATTTTAACATGACTTGCCTCAGCCTCAGCCCAACTAAATAATACATCTGGATGGCACAGCACGTTGCTCTTGAGAACCTGAACAAAGCTCTTGTGCTATTATTATTGCAGTTGGGACTGGGTGTTATTCAGGGCTGATGACCAACTGGTGGTGCTAATGCTTCATTGGATGGATGGGAGGTGAAGAAGGGTTCATCACCTCTCACTAAATATGTACATTCATTACACAAACCCTCTGCAAGTCACAAAGCAGCTTTCACCAGCTTTGTGATTAAAGGATCCAGCCTGAGCTTCAAAAGATGCTTGTAGGAGACAGTTGCACACGTGTGTTCCAAAATTTCACATGGTAGCACTTTGATCATGAGATCTTCAAGGAGCAGTCACTTGCTTAGGATACTCAGCAGTCCTTAGTCCCCATAATACACTTCTGTGGAGGATTTTTTTTTTTTTTTGTATCTGTAAGATGTTTATTGCCTGGGAGGGGGATTAGATACTTTTTTTGCACAGAACTATGATACAACAAAGCATCAAAGCCAGACAAGCCTGGGTTTGAGGGATAGTTGGCCGCAGTCAGAGCCAACCAGCCTGGCTGATAAAGCATAGTCTGAGCCTTGGTGGGTGGAGAAGGCTCTGGAGCCAAGTGTCACTCCATGTTCCAGGCAGCACAGTCATTGAGTGCAACAGAAAGAGGCTCCAGGAACCGCAGGAGTGTGAAAATAAAAAGAGAAGATTGTTGCTTGCATTTATTTGAATAAGTGATACTCCTCCTAAAAAAAAAAAAAAGTCAAGGTGCCACCATTCATGTTTGGTGGAGGCCGTTTACTCTCTTAGAGGTCTGAATTGATATTTACAGTTCTGGCCCCTGGGTATTGTGCTGAAAGTCACCTGTAACAACCAGGCCAGTGACAAGTTGTATGAGGTGCTATCCCATCAGTAAAAGCACCTGCTGATGCTCACTTGGTATCACATTGAGCTGTCAATGGAAACTGAGAGCATCCTTCTGTCTGTCCTTCTGAGGGGGCCCCGGTGACATGCAGTGCTCATCAGTCTCTGGTTTTATTTTTTTTTAACTTCATTCCCAACAACCTGTTTTTGTTACTCCAAGTCTTTTCCCAGTGGTTTTCTAAATGTCTTCTTTATGGACAGTAGCACTTCTTTCCTCTCCTTGTGCATCCTTCTCCCTGAAGGACCAGCACTGACAGTGGCTCTCTGCTTTGGGATTATCACCTGTTGTTTCTTTCCTTTCTGGCTCATCCTGCTCGTTTCCCATAATCAGGCATATTAATATTCCACCTCTCATTGTCATTTATCTTTTGTTGGAGAACATTTGCCTTCTGTCTCATTTAGAAAAAAAAAAAAAAAAAAAGTGAAATCACTGCCAAATTTTTTTTTTTTTTAATGAAGACTTCTTCTCTATTTTTGTTGCAGCCACTTAAAAGCTCAGCTACTTCGGATTGCAGGATGTGCAAACCCCACAAGGCACACACACGTTGGGTGTGCAGGTCAGACAGTTGCATGTACAAATGTCCAGTTAAATGCATGTCTGGTGATGCACATTCCTAAATACAGGAATGCTTGGACACCATCACCTCAAACTGGGCCTGTGTCTCAGGAATGGTGCAGTGGGAATGTCAGGGGCACAGGGCAGAGAGGACAGGGTGTGCTGGCAAATAATGGCTACACTTCTGCATGCAGTCCTCATCTCCTGACATTTGCAAATTTGTCCCCTTGCTCTCCGTGGTGTAGAATTTCCTGTCAAGAAACATTGTCTGGGATGAGCTGTTGGGATTCAGATTACCAACTGAACATTAATTATTCTTCTGACTAAAACCTCAACAGCTAGGCTAGATAATACAAATGCAAAAAAAAAAAAAAAAAAAAAAAAAAGAAATGAGGATGAATGATATTCAGTGCTTGAAATCTAGAACGCATCCTGCTGTAGGAACAAAATTAAATACCATATGCATAAGGTGTTTTCCCCATTTTAAGACCCTGAGCAGCTTTGCTCATTCTAAGCACCTGGAGAACAATTCCAGATAATGAGGAGATCCATCAGGTTGTGCTGTGGGAAGCTGAAGCCAAAACAACAAATATGATCTTGTTAATATTTTGTGATAAAAAACTTCTTCTTTTTTTTTTTCAGTCATGCTTATGCAAGAAGCTGCTCAGACAGACAGAAGCAGCACAGGCCCTTGGAGAGGCTGCAACGGGTGCCTTACCCCCTGGCCAGGCAAAGCATCAGTGCAAAAAGCATCAGAGCCTTTGGAAGGAACAGCAAACCTGTCTGCTGTAGTTACTGAGCAAGAGGATCCAGATCTTCAGCTCAGGTAACTTGGGGTGGCTCAACTGACCTCGGTAGAGCTTTGTATTTACATCCTTATGTTCCACATGTGGTGGCAATGTCATGGTGCTTAATAACCATCATGGTGTTGTCCTTGCACCCAGCTAGGCTAGAGGTTAAGTATTTACATTTCAGTGTACACAGCTAAGTGCTTTTAAACCCAAGTCAGGGGTTTAAAAGTCTCAGAATAGAGCCATAAAGAGCTAATGAGAGGAATAAAAATCAGGTAGTTAAAAAATGATGTAAGGTAGAGCCTTAATTTTTTATTATTAAATTCACAGCACATTAAATATTAAGTGTTCATAAACTTTGTTTTGTGCAGTGATAAATTAATAATATCTACATGGACATGTTCTTTTACAACAGGGAAGCTAAGAAACATAGTACCAGAGGACCCTGTGTTGACAACTGAAGCTATTAGAATAGACTCCTTAATCTTCAATCATAAAAAGTAGATAATGTTATTTCTTATTACTATTAAATGCAAAGTGCCTTACTAGGAAACATATATGCTATTACTGAAAATAACTACCAGAGAATCTTCTGAGCAAGGAAGAAAAAGATGTTAGCAAATTATATCTTGAGATAAATCCAGTGAAATGTTCTCTGCTAATCTCTGCCACATAAAAATTGGTTTTCAACTTATTCTTCTGTTGGCTCGTAACAGGTTGAATAAGGTTTGTGTCTGAGCACAGAAACAGTCAAGGTTTAACGTGGTGTGTTGTACTTTTGGTAAAAGTTGCCAATGTCCCCAGTTGGGAGTGATGTGCAGCCTGATGTAATACTTTCTGTGTTGCTGAAAAACCTCTGCCAGCCTCTGCTTGGGGAAGGGATGATGAACTCTGTGTTCATCATCTACAGACAGTGAACAATGCTTCCTTGATTAAAGCTAGGGGACTTCAGTAACTTTTATCTAGGATTTAGCAACATTATTCATTCAAATGTTTCCTGTGGTTCATAAATAAGTGAGGAGGAGGTATCTTTCAGGCCAGTCTCCTCATGGACTAACTCCTTGTCTGCAGACCAGGCCATGGAGCAGTATTTCAGAATGAAATGTGGCCTAAATGAAGGAATTACGGGTTTGTAAAGTATTTATAAATGACCCAGACAGCAAACCCATCCACTGGTTACTGGTATAGCTGCCAGTACATGGAAGTAGATAGGCTTTAAAGACTAGAGCCTGACAAAGACCCTTCACTGGGACAGTACCACAGCTGGTAAAGAGCAATTTCAAGCACCTCAAACCTTCTTGCAGTAGGGGTAGGACAAAATATTGATTTGCATGAGCACACACAGAATTTTGAGCCCTGACACTTTAATTTTTTTTTTTTTTTTTTCCAAGCTAGAAGTCGAAGGAGACTCATTTTAGGTTACTATAAACAATTTTGAGTGGATAAACCAAAACAAGCGGCCTTTGGACCCACATTTGCCTTCAAAACCCTACGCAGCGTCCTCCGTTCTTGCGGGGACCCCCACCCCAGCAGCACACCACGGGGCTCACGCAGCTCCTGCCCCAGTTTTTTTGTTGTTTTTTGTTTTTTTTTTTTTTTCCTCTCGTGATGCTGAATGAGACCGGCTTGGGCGAGGATGGGCTGGAGCAACACGTGCTGCCCTTGTCTGTTTGTAACGGGCGGCCGGTCTGCTCTGCCCCGGCCAGCTGATGGGAACTAGGACATGCCGGGGAGTGCGTCCTCCTCATTCAGCTGCTGCAACGGCCCCGGAGCCAGCTGGAGCATCGAGGAGCCGGGCAGATCCCTGCCAGCCCGGCTCCCGGGGCCAGCTTTAGGCACGGGAGTAATCGGCGGTTGCCTGGAGAGGCAGCGAAATCGCAGCCGGGAGAAGGACAAGCCGTGCCCTGGGGTGCAGAAGCAGCTGCTGCTCCCTGAGAGGCTTCCCCAGGCCAGCCCAGACCCTGTGGCACAGCCCCTTCCTGTCTTTATTCCCAGTTATGGGGGCTCTGGCTGCTTGCCCTGCAGCCCTGCCCGTGCTCTGCCTCTCACTCAGCGCTGGCCTCGCCACCAGGACCTTGTCTTGTGCTCTCCCTTGGAGTCATGGCAGGGACCATCAGTGGCCCACGGGCACCCATCTTCAGTGTCAGGCTTCCTCCTCATGGAAAAGAGGTTTCTGCCTCCCAAGAAGCATCCTCAGACCCGTGCTTCGAACGCAGGGGACACCTGACTGTGCTGCACGAGATGCAAAGCCTAAAAATTGAGAGAGGGCAAAGCAGTGGGGAGGAAGGCTGGGCTCTCTTTCTTATTTCAAGAAGTCCTTCCAGAGGCTCTGCACCTGCTCCTGTGTTGGGAGGACGTTCACCAGTGATAACTCAGCCCCACTCTTGCAGCCAGGCTCTGTGGGAGCTCCTTTGGGAGGGTGAACATGAGGCGGTTGGCACATCCCATCGCTACCATCATCCCGTCCAAGCCCTGCACCATTTCAGGGATAGCTACTGCTGAAAGCCACCCACAGGGGGCTGCTACGTATCAATCCCTCTCTCCATGTCAGCCAGGAGACACTGCTTTTTTTTTGCTATGAACAGGGAGAAAACATCCCTGAAACAAACACAGCAGTGTCCTGAACTTCCAGGTGAAAACCACTGACACGACAAAGTTGCAACCAGGGCTGCCCAAACACTGCAGGCACACCCCAGTGGATGGGCAGCCTGGCATCAGCTGCCCAGCAACCTGAAGCACAGCTCCAAAACTAGAGGAGCCTGACCATGCAGGTGCCCCAGCAGCTGGGCTGGGCACAGGCCACAGGTAAGTAGTGTTCTCAGAAAGTGCCTTCATAAAACACTGCCATTTTGGGGACACCTAGAGACAGCACACAAAAGGTGTCAAACTGATAGGCATTAACGACAGGGAAGGCTTATCCGAGCAGCTAATGGGGTTTAAGTGGGATAACCCCAGGCTGACAGTGGCAGATACCATCGGTGAGACACCTGGACAGAAATACCTGCTCTGCACAGCACTGATGTTACCGGCTCGGCACGAACTAGAGGAGGCACGATGCAGTCCAGCAGGATTAGTGGAAACCTCCACCTGGGCGAATTTAGGGTAAGCTCCTCAGTATTTAGTCCCAGGGTAGTTTAAATAGTTTTCTGCTTAAGGGATTGGCCCGGAAAATCCCTTTCTTAAGCACTTAACTACAGGTCGGCTTGTTGGCACAGCCCGGCCTCATTCAGGGACCGCGTTCCCAAGGGCGATGGATGATGGCTCGGCGCAGGACCGGGAGCCGCCGTGCTCCGATGTGTGCTACCTGCAGAAACACGCTCCCCATCGCTCCTTTCAGGCTGCCTCAAGATCACTGCTGGCTGCCGTGCTGCTGAAGCCCCGCTGTGCCACTCCGCGTCTGCAGCGCAGACATCACCGCAGGGCAACACACCGAAACACGGCCGGAGAGGGGCTGCGGCTCTGCAGGAAACGAGGCTGCTCCTCTCCGCTGCCTCCCAGAAGGGCTGCTGCTGAATTACACCTTCCCGGTGCTTCACCGAACAGCTCTGTGCCCTTTTTTTTTTTTCTTTCTTTTTTTTTCCTCCCATTTCATTTTGTTTTTTCAGCTGCTCCGGGCTTTCTGCGATGCACGTGCGAGATATGGCATTGTCATTGTAATACACTTCTTTTCATTATAAACCTACTCTAGCTGGGTCTTTCCAAAGGAGCTAAACTGTGTAGGTGACAAGCTCTTCATTTGTATACTTGGGAGTCATTTGGTCAAGTAAAGCTGCCCGTATGAAAACCTCGCATTCACCGCATAACAATTGGAGAGAAGTTTTCAAGCACAGGGCTTTTTATTTTCCAATCAGCAGCCCCGAGTTGGGACTTCTGGGGTAAACTGGTAGCTCTGGGCAGCTTTGAAGCACCACAAGTGGAGGGTTTTGTCTCCAGAAGATTTACTAGCGGTGATCTTTTCTTCAGCCGTTTTATTAGCCTCCTTTTACATATGTATAGCGGTGAGGGGAAAAAACCTGTTGTTGGTGAAGTGCAGAGCTTATTTCCCCTGTGGTATTCACACAAACACACACACACAAGAAAAAAAAAATTGTGTGAAAAGTTGTTGCCCAGGGCATCCCCAAATCTTGAAATTTAGCTTAGCACCATGAGGTTTTCAAACCCTTCCAGCCTTCTCCACCCCCACCCCCCCTCTTTTAAAGGTTGAAGCTGGGGTAACAAATTCAGCAGTGAGAATGGACGTCCTGCCCTTGGCTTCCTGGCGCTGCCAAAATAAATCTGCGTCCCCCCACCCCGCCCCACCTAGGCCCAACTGCTGAAAAGTTTTCACCCACTTAACATGGGTTTTATAATTTTAACTTGCAAGTTCTTCGTGAATCGAGCCCCGTTGCGTGGACAAATTGGACAAGAAAAGTTTAAATGTTACCACTTTGGCTTCTCCTCAAGTGGTGCTGAGCACAGATGTTTGCAGGGGCCATCATGTCCCTGTAAGAATGGGGGCTTTGTGTGCATAACCTTACAAAGGGCAGAATAGCCCTGCTTTGCTGCCAGCCACAGGATCATCCTATCTTTATGTGTTGATTTATTAGGCCAGGGATGAATGAAACCGTAATTAATATTACTGAAGCATTAGAGTCTATTTAATTTAAATGCCACTGAATATTTCACTTTCAGTTGGGAGTGACAATGTGTTCGGGACTGTTGGTGAAAGCCTCAGCCATCTGTTACCCCTACTAGGAAGGGAAGACAAGAGAGACACAGGGAGACAGAGAGCATTGAGCTTTGTGGCTTTTCCAAGCCTCCAGGATCATCATTCAACTCAAGGGCAGCCAAGAAACATTCCTGCACACTGGACCCTTGGTGTATGGGGGGAAAGGCCTGAAAGGGTATAGGGGCAACACAGCTCCCCAAAGGATGGAGAGAGGGGGAGACAGAGGGAGAAAAGATGGAGGTTTACAGTACATACCTATGTGCATACATACCAAAAATAGGTGTGAGCATGGGAAACGAAGTCAAGTGCCATGGCAGTAGGAGGAGGGTAGAGCGGGAAACCAACTTTACACCAGCTTACAGCCTTTGACCTGATGGGTATCACTCCCTACGAGCTGCTGCAGCGACATGGATCCACACCTATCAAAATAAAAAAAATAAAAAAATTAAAAAATTTTAAAAAAAAAAAAAGTGGAGGGCAGGAATAAAAAGGGCAGCGGTGCAGGCAGCAGGCTTAGTGCCGGGGAAATGCTGTGGGGCAGGAAACGAGCAGCTGGTGAAGCATCACCTTTGCTCCTGCAGTGGCAGAGGAGGGTCCCAGGCAGGGCGAGGGGCGGGAGGAGTGTGCCTGTGCCGGCTCCGGGAGATGGCGGGGCGGGCGGCTGGGCAAGGACGCGGGTGGGAGGCTCCGTAGTCCTTGGGATGGTAATTAGCACAGTGGGTTTTCTTATAATTGGGATCATTTGTTCTCCCAGTTTTTCTCCTGCGAACTGATTTCATGCCAGAGGGAAGCTGTGTGACTCACACCTTGCCATGCCAATTAGCTGATAAACATCAAACGTAAACAAAGATGGCCTAATTAAGACTAGTCGTCCAACCTCTACATGCATCTTGTCAAAATCCCACCAGCCTTTCACATCCAGACTTATTTTCTTGTTTGCTGGGACTAAATTAGCGGCTTTGCACAAGAACCACTTATCTTTGGGAGAAGCTTAGAGCAGGTAATGAAGAAAATTGGGAGCTGGTCTCAGGGGCGGTGTCACCCCCTCCATCTCGGGAGATGCCTCCTGCCAGGGCTGAGGGCAGGGATTTGTCTGCCACTGGGTAATGCTGGAGGCCGACCCGGCAGCCACATCCTGACGTATTCACTCAATTTGTCTTCCTGAGTGCCGCTATCCGTACACGAAATCTGTAATGTGTGTGTGTCTCCTGCTGCTCTCACCTGCTGTGAAAATTCATCAATCAGAGCCCATCGCTTACCGTGGGCCCGTCCCCCGGCTCGCAGCCCGGGGAGTTATTTGCACTTTGGAGCGGAGGTGTGCGACAGCGACACATCCCAGCAGCAGCGTTTCACACCCACTTCGCACCAGAGCGAGGGATCACACAGGTGAGCTGTGGCAAAGAAACAAGCCCGTGGAGGGAATTTTATTCCAGGAGGTAGCCTAATGAAGTCTGTAGGATTGTTTCATGGCGTTATAAAAAATAAAAAGAGGCCAGAAAGAGATCCCAGTGGATCGTCTGGACCATCCTTCTGCACCTAAACCAGGTCCCCTGGGTCTCTGAGACTCCCACGGCTCACCCCAGCAGCCTGTCCTGGCATCTCGCTGGCCTTGCTACCAGGGAGACACGCCTTTGGTTTGAACTGAATCTCTTTCATAGAATCATAGAATATATTGGGTTGGAAAAGACCTCCAAGATCATCAAGTCCAACCCCTGATCCAACTCCAATTACTAGATCATGGCACTAAGGGCCACATCCAATCTCTTTTTAAAAACCTCCAGGGATGGTGAATCCACCACCTCTCTGGGCAGGCCGTTCCAATGCCTGATTACCCTCTCTGTAAAGAATTTCTTCCTAACATCTAATCTAAACTTCCCCTGGCAGAGCTTGAGCCCATGTCCCCTTGTCCTGTTGTTGGTTGCCTGGGAGAAGAGACCAACCCCACCTGGCTATAACCTCCCTTCAGGTAGTTGAAGAGAGTGATGAGGTCACCTCTAAGCCTTCTCTTCTCCAGACTAAACAACCCCAGCTCCCTCAGCCTCTCCTCATAGGACTTGTGCTCAAGTCCCTTCACCAGCCTCATTGTTCTTCTCTGGACCCGCTCCAGCCCCTCAATGTCCTTCCTGAACTGAGGGGCCCAGAACTGGACACAACACTCAAGGTGTGGCCTCACCAGTGCTGAGTACAGGGGAAGGATCACTGCCCTGCTCCTGATGGACTCAATCCGTTCATCTAGATCATCAATAAAGATGTTAAACAGGACTGGGCCCAGCACTGATCCCTGGGGACACCACTGGTGACTGGATCCCAGCTGGATGCAGCCCCGTTCACCAGCACTCTCTGGGCCCTCCAGCTAGTTCCTAACCCAGCACAGAGTGCCCTGTCCAAGCCCTGGGCTGCAGCTTTTCCAGGAGTATATTATGGGAGACAGTATCAAAGGCATTGCTGAAGTCCAGACAGACACATCCACAGCCTGCCCCTCATCCACCAGGTGGGTCACCTGATCGTAAAAGGAGATCAGGTTGGTCAGACAGGACCTGCCCTTCCTAAACCTGTGCTGGCTGGGTCTGATCCCTTGTCCATCCTGTAGCTGCTGTGTGATTGCACACAGGATGATCTGCTCCATAACTCTGCCAGGCACCGAGGTCAGGCTGACAGGCCTGGAGTTACCAGGGTCAGCCTTGCAGCCTTTTTTATGGATTGGGGTGATATTTGCCAACTTCCAATCATCTGGGACCCCCCCAGTGAGCCAGGACTGTTGGAAGATGATGGAGAGCGGCTTGGCAAGCTCCTCTGCCAGCTCCCTCATTACCCTAGGATGGATCCCGTCTGGTCCCATAGACTTGTGAGGATCCAGATGACTCAGTAAGTCACTAATTATTTCCTCCTGGAATACAAGGGGGCTATTTGGTTTCCTATCTCTGTCTACCAGCTCCAGAGGCCAGTTGCCTTGAGGGCCACCTGTCTTACTGGTAAAAACTGAGGCAAAGTAGGTGTTAAGTACCTCTCTTCATCTCTATTAACTATGTTTCCCTCCGAGTCCATCAAAAAATGGAGGTTTTCTTTGCCCCTCCTTTTGTTATTAATGTATTTATAGAAGGACTTTTTGTTATCCTTAACAGAAGTGGCCAATTTAACTTCAAATTGCACTTTTGTATCCCTGATTTTCTTCCTGCATGATCTAGCTGTCTTCCTAAATTCTTCAGAAGTAGCCAGCCCTTTCTTCCATAGTCTGTAATCCCTGATTTCCTTCAGAATCTCCCTGTTTAACCAAGCTGGTTGTCTTCCCCTTTCGGCACACGGGTACAGCCTGTTCCTGTGCACTCAAAACTTCCTGCTGGAAGCACTCCCATCCCTCCTGCACCCCCTTGTTTTCAAGGATTGTTTCCCAGGGTATGCTCTGGACTAGACTTCTGAATAGGTCAAAATCTGCCCTCCGGAAGTCCAGCACAGAGGTTTTATTGTTGGCTCTCTCTCCTTGAATCTCTGAGTATTGAAAATTCTATTATTTCATGGTCACTATTTCCCAGTCGACCTTCAACCACTACATCTCCCACCAGCCCCTCTCTGTTTGTAAACAGCAGGTCTAGTGGGGCCTTACCCCTGGTAGGTTCATTTACCAGCTGGTGAAGAAAATTGTCCTCTATACACTCCAGGAAATTCCTAGACTGCCTCTTCTCTGCAGTATTGAGCTCCCAGCAGATATCCGGCAGGTTAAAGTCACCCACAAGGATGAGGTCTGACGATTTCGAGACATCCTCCAGCTGCTTGTAGAATAATTCATCCCCTTCATCGTCCTGGTGGGGCGGTCTGTAACAGACACCCATGATGATGTCGGCCTTGTAGGTCTTCCCCCTGATTCTGGTCCACAGGCACTCAACCTTCTCGTTGCTGACCTCAAGTTCAACAGAGTCGAGAGACTCTCTAACATATAAAGCCACCCCTCCACCTCTCCTACCCTGCCTGTTCTTTCTGAAGAGCTTGTAGCCTTCCATAGCAGCACTCCAGTCATGCCACTCATCCCACCACGTTTCTGTTATGGTGACTACATCGTAGCCTTCCTGCTGCACAATGGCTTCCAGCTCCTCTTGTTTGTTGCCCATACTGCGTGCATTAGTGTACATACACCTCAGGTGGGCTGCTGATTTCATTCTTAACTCAGGCTTTCCATCCTTAGGCTGATCACTGGAAAGCCCGGTTTCAACCCCTTCCCCCTTCAAACTTAGTTTAAAGCCCTCCTGATCAGCCTCGCTAACTTATGGGCTACAGTCCTCTTCCTCTTCCTAGAAAGATGAATCCCATCTGATTTTAAGAGAGTAGGTACCATGGAGTTTGCCCCGTGGTCAAAGAAACCAAAATTTTGACGGTGGCACCAATCCTTTAGCCATCTGTTGATGAGTTGGGCTTTTTTACTCCTCTCTTTATTTAACTCCTCATCCATCCCAGATAGTACAGGAACTGAGGCAAATATCACCTGTGCTCCAGTCCCTTGAACTGACCGACCCAGTGCTTTAAAGTCTTTTTTAATTATCCTGGCACTTCTTCGATTAATGTCATCACTGCCAGCCTGGACTACCACCAGTGGATAATAGTCTGAGGGCTGAATTAACTCAGGAAGTCTCCTGCTAATATCCCTCACTCTGGCCCCAAGAAGGCAGCATACTTCTCTCTGGGATGGGTCTGGGTGACATATAGGGCCCTCAGTTCCCCTCAGAAGGGAGTCACCGACTACAACTACCCTGCTTTTTTTTTTTTATACCTGTGGTTGTAATCTGTCTTGTAGACAGGGTCGAACCAGGAGGCTCTCCAGAGAGATCTACCTGACTGTCTGGGTCCAGGGTCTCACATCTATTCTTCAAGGGCACCCTGGGGGGCGATGGGGGTCGAGAGAGAGTTCTTTTACCTCTCCCATTAGGGACCTGTTTCCATTCCCCCCCATCAAATCGGTCTGCTCTATCTGCCTTATTGCAGGAGGTGCAGGGCTTTGCCATCTCCTCTTGGACTTCCTTAGGGTTCAAAAGGGTTTGACTCCACCAGTCGATTTCCTTTTCACTCTCCCTAATGCACCTTAATCTCTCTACCCCTTCCTTAATTTCTGCTACCAGGCACAGCAAGTCACTCACCTGTTGGCATCATACACAGCCACCTCCTACACCATCCTCCAACATCAGGCTCAGACACTCAGCACACCCAGAGACCTGGGTGGCTGCATCCTTCTTCAAGGGGAGTGTCTGAGCAGACATTAGTTAATACTAATTAACAGCAGCAACGGCTTTTGTTTTTCTGGAAACCATTGCTAGCTTTAAAAACCCCACTCACCTACGAGAAGCGGGACCTGGTTGTGCCCTGCCCGCTTGAAATGCCTTGCAAGTTGCTGCGCCACGCCCCTGTTAGTCTGCTCCTGTGGGGTGCCTGAGCGAAGGTCACTGGAGGCTCTTATATAGCTTCCCCCAGCACTTGCTAACGAGCCTGACCCACCCCTCACTCACCTGATTCGGTTCTGAGGAGGAGGCAAGCCTGGACAAGCCTGGGCAGCAAATGGCCAAGCAGCTCTCCTGGAGGCTCTTATATAGCTTCCCCTAGCACTTGCTAACTAACTTGGCACACTAACCCCATTTGCTCCAGTCCCACCCAGGATGAGCACAGAGTCACCATCTTTAATGTACTTGAAGGCTGCTATAATCTCTTCCACCCCAGCATCTTCCCCTCCTTTAAGCTCAGCAGCCCCTGGTCCTTCATCTGTCCCCCATAAATCGTATTTTCCAAGTCTTTCACAATTTCCAGCACTCAGCTGAAGTTTCTTCAAGCGTTTCTGTTGCTCCTGAAGCATAATATCCCAATAGGATGTTTGTAGCACTCACCTGGCTGTGTTTCACTCCATCCCTGACTACATCATGCTTGTCCCTCCTATGTCCCTCCTTGCTTCTTCCAGCCCAAGGTGCTCGCCCTGAATGCCACCCCATCTCCCTGCATGCCACTGGGGTGCATCCACCGCTTCTCTCCACATGACAGAACCTCCCCGTCACAGAAAATAACTGGAATAAACTAAGTTTATTCTTGACAAATCCCCATTAGTAGCTTCCCCCCCACACACACCCTAATGTTTACAAATCGTTCTGCAGTTATTTGTTCCAGCACTTTCCTGGGGTGGAAACTTGAGTTTCCTTTTCTAAAACTCGCCAGTGCCTCTTTTTCCCAGTGTAAAGGTCCTCTACAAGCCCTCAGTGGAAGCCACTAATGGCTCTGAGCCCACGTCAGGCCCTTTGCCAGCCACCCCAGGTAGCTGGGGAATAACCTCTCACACCGTGTCAATGAGATCCATAGAGCACTGCCAGTACTTCCCTGCTCCACACAAAACATCTCAGGAAATCACCTGGAGAAATCACCTCTTCTGTTTCAGTCTGATTGAACTGGTGGCTCATTTACCCACACACGAGAGAGGGACCTACTCCACTGAGAAGGAGGTAGCAATTAGCTATGTCTTGGGTACCCTTCTTTCTCAGCACCTGTTGTGCAGTTTATGTCAGCATCCCTGTAAATGGCAAGGTTCACGGGGGGGAAAGATGAAGGAATGCAGACACAGTGTGATTGTAAAGGGTGGCCAGTCACAGTCAGTGGTGTTTCCTTCCCAATCACCTGCTTGGAGATGCTCCAGAAATGAGCACGGACCCCCCTCACTAGTCTGACCAAATTGGGAACTGGGACTGAGTGAATCAGCTCTTTTTAAAGAGGGAATGGGAAGTATATGTTTTCACACAACAAATAGAAGTAATTCCGATGTCATTTATTTATATAACCTTGCAGACAAAACCTCATACATTTGTAAGTTATCTGCCTTGCAAATTATACAAAAGATGGGCTCTGCATCTCAGAGAAGCCAGGAAGGACATGTTGGTACCTGGCTGGAGGAACGAGTGAAGAAGCTTGATGTCAAACTGCTGATGTCCCAGTCAGTGCAAAAGTATAAAAAAAAAAATCAAGAGGGAAAATGCAGATTGTGCTACCAGTGTGGATTTATTCACAGCTCACATCAGCACAGAGGTACTAACAGCACAGAAGTGAAGGTGTGAAGATACCTCAACTGTTTTAATGGGTAAAGTCATCTAACACACTGTAAGAGAAACATTTCATGGCCATCCAGTAGTCTGGTGGGGTTCTTGTGAAGACAGTTCACAGTAACACATAAAGCAGGCCCTTGTCGGTGGTGTCAGCAGGAAGTTTTTATATTCCATGAACTTACTATTGTCTAAAAGCACTTTTGAAAAGAGTTTATGAGCTCATCAGCAAAGCAACATAATTATGCCAGATGACAAAGGGTTTTGCCTGTATGAGTTTCTCTCCACTGGCAGGGCTCAAAACAACGTGTAGCCTCATAACTTTTTAAATTCCAGTCAGATCCCGCACGCTCTCCCCACTGGCCTCCAGCTGACTCATCCTTTTCAGAATATTTCTTTTCATTACTGTGTCTGTAGGCTGCACATCCCAGAGCTGGAACCAGATCAAGCTGGTGCTAGCCAGTGTGGTGAACCAGGGTTTCTCCACGGTGGCCTCATCAGCTTCTACCAAAATTCAGCTTTTACTGAAAAGGAAAGGGGGGAAAAAAACAATCAAGCTCTCCAGGAACTAGGAGCAAGCTTTGTCACTGTGGCCCCACGGAGGACTGCTTCACTGACATGGCAGGGAAAGAGGAACAATGGGAAAGTGTGACTGAACCACAGAGGGGACCTGTGGCATGTCCTGATGGCAGAGTCACCTGTGGGAGCTTTGGGTGTCTCCCCATCCCCACCTGCACAGCCACGGGGACACTGGAGGGGAGGTGACCCCACAAATGTTTACCATGAGGCAGCTGCAAGGGAGAAGCAACTTGGAGCAAACCTGGTTCTTGGTGTCCCTTTTCAGGGGTCCTGCAAGAGGGGGAACCCCTGAGGCACAGCGGTGTCTGCCTCCTGAGGTGGCTGTCCCTGTGCCCGCCCCGTGCCAAGCAGCCCTTTCCCTGCATGAGAACCGAAAGGAAAACGATGCTCATCAGCCAGGAGAGCACCATGTAAGTAGAAATGGACGATTTCCAGTTCCTACAGAGCTACCACCAGTGAGCACTTTCAAAGTGGCGTTAAAAGAACACTTTGAAGTACAGCCCACGAGTTTCAAAAAAAAATGCATTTGGGGGATAAATCTATATCTTGTTCCGAAGATACAAACTCAGCTGCGTTTTACTAAATATAGGCACGTAAGGCACAGCAAAATTCATCAAAACTCTCAATCATATCTCCCAAAGAGATGTGTTGTGACAGGAGACCAGCAACACCATGAAAATAAGGGCTCGGTGTTCCAGTACTTACACGCACGAGTTACCTCCACAGTGTAAGCAAAGCCCCTGGATCATCAAACACTTGCAGGATTACACCCCTCATAGCTTACACCGGGTCATTATGGCAGGATCCTTCCCACCAGACAGTGGTTCACACTCTGATCAGCACTCCCAGCACTTCCTCCAGAGCTCAGCTTTTCCCCCATCAGAGATCAAGTAGGAAAAGTAACGCTAAAAAAAAAAAAAAAAAAAAAAAAAAAAAAAAAAAAGCTTTATTGATTCAGTTATACGAAATGATCCCCTTTGCAGCACAGTTTACACTAAGCCTCCAAATCTGACATCTCTTTGAAAGCCCTCTTAATATATCCAATTATAGATTTTCAGCAACTTTGTGGAATGTCGGCTTTCCCGGCGACTGACCCCGGAAAACACCATTGAAATCAGGAGGGATTTTGCTATTGAGCTCAGTGGGGGAGGATCAGGTCCTACATAATTTTATTGTCAGCAATGATGACCTCTCTTCACAAATGAAGAATACCCATCCTGAACCACGGCCCTCGGAACGTAAACCATTTATTTTTATAGCTGGATCCTTCCCCAAGTGGGATATTTTGTGCATGGTTAACTTATCCCAGGGCTTTAAATGCTTGCCAAGTGGCTTTAATAGCAGGATGTTGTTTAAAAAGATTGGGAAGGATTGTGGGCAGTAATAGAGATAATTACCAAGGAGAGATAAATGAATCTTCAATCTCAAACCAACTTGGCTTTATCACTGGGTCAGGAGGGAAGATCCAGAAAAATCCCCTGTCTAAGACTAAATGTGTAATGATAGTTTGGGATTTAGGGAAGTTGGCAGCTGTCGAGATTTTTTGATAAAAACATCTTTTGAGGCTTAATACAGGTTTGCAATTCCATATAAAGGCATGAAATCCCCTTTTCACTCCAGGGATTTGGCATCGTGAAATAAAAAAGCTGGAGGTGAATTTTTTTTGGGGGAGAGGAGCAGACAGCAAGTGACATCCTGGAACTGAGAGTTTTGCAGGTGGCACCAGGGTAGGGAAACTGCCCATGAAGGGACTGAGCACAGATCTGAGCAGGTAAGGAGTGTTTTGCAGGGCCTGGGGCACCTAAAAGGGGTACAGGTGCCCTTAGGAGGCACCTCAGAAGCCTCTGGACCACTCTATGAACACCCCTCAGCTGTCCCTCAGCCCCCAGAGCAGCTGGGAGAGGACAACATGTGCCAGACTCAAAGCTTCCCTCTCTGCTTTGGAAACAGCAGAGAGAGCATATCGAGGACAAATTCAAGTGTATTTATTTATTTATTCATTCACCAGGGAGGGGAGGAGGTTGGAAGCCAACCATTTTAATGAGAAATTAGCTTACCTTACCAGGCAGGACAGGGTACTGCATGACACAGCAACTTTTCAGGTCAATCTTCTTAAAAATGAGTTGCCAAATAAAGAGTGTTGCAAAAGAAAAAAAAAACAAGGACTGATTTCAGACAGGTCTCTCCCGCTAGGATTTGGGGGGTTGGAGTGGAATTTCAGCTTTTCTCCCTCTGTGACATCCTCTTTTTCCTTGCCTGGTGCCAGACAGTGCCCCAGGCTGCAGGACCCTGTTCTGCTCTCTGCGGTCCAAGCTACCCGAGGTGACTTCTGCAAACACTCACGGGGCTTTTAAAAGAATTGGAGAAGGCATTTTAGAGAGAGAGGACTTATTTTTCAGCAAAGGCCCTACCCAACCGGGAAGGGGGGGGAACTTCTGGGATGTAATCAGTCAATGTGGAGCACTCATGGGGCTTTCATGAGAGTGGAAAAGGCCTTTTAGTGAATTATAACTTATTTCTCAGCAAAGACCTTTCCCAGCTCAGGGTAGGGCTTTTCCCAGTTATCCTCCTCTTACCAGTCTACTTTTCTACTTTTCTAGAGCCTATACTCTCAGCTATGGGAAATAACATGGGGGAAAACTCAGAAGGACTGTACAGGGAGAAGCCTGACAAAATGATTTCTCTCAATACGATCTGAGAAGGAAACATTGACCCATTTTTCCAAAAGCAATATCAAAAAAAAGGCAGAGGAACGTGACACGAGCCATACAAAACGAGACATCCTTGGGTTAAAGAGTCACTATTTCAAACCACCCAGCTACTTCCCCAGGTTTGCAATTGCCCCCAAGAGACGGACAAAAACCATGAAGGAATTGTGTGTGTTTTGGTAAGAGAAATTCTCCTGTGCAAGCAGGGTCCAGGAGGAGTGTTGTTCTTGGGAGGTTTACAAAAAATAAATAAATAGATAAATAAATAAATAAATACATAAATAAATAAATAAATAAATAAGACAGATCAAAAACACGAAATAAAAGTGGGGCAAAATCATCCCAAAACATGAAAAACAAAGTCCCCCGCCACTGAACGCGAAGGGCAGCCTTCCCACCGGCGTGGGAACCGCAGCCCGTGACATCCTGGGATGTCAGGCTCAGGGATCCGCATTTCCAGGCTCCTGGCCCTTCTCTGGGGAAGGGGTGCAGCCTCCCCAGCCGGCAGGCCATCAGCTAAACTCACCAGTGCCTCGGGCTCCTGTTCACAGCCCGCTTGCCTTTAACGTGGACATGCTCGCACTTGGCGGTGTTTTCGGAGCTGTGGGTCTGATGATAGTATTTGGATGGCTGACACCCAGGCCTACTTGCCTATTCCTGCGGATTCCCGTGAAGTGCTGTCATGGCTTATTACCTGTCTATCTGCCTTCAAGCCTGGGTGACTTTTAATTTTTTTTTTTTTGAAGCTTAATTCTGGGAAAACAGAATCGTTTCAGATTGGTTCAGTTCACCGCCTGGATGTATGGATCACACGGTGTGTAATACCATAGCACTCACAGCTTAGGGGGCTCTTAAAAATGGCCTTTTTCTATGGGAAATAAACATTTTCAGGAGTGTATCAGCAAAAGCAGAGAAGGGAAAAATACCTTCCTAGGATTTTGGAAACTTCCACAGCCGTTGCTCCGTGTTGCTTGCCAGGCTGAGGAGCCCTCGTTCATGCCTCAGTCTAATCCAGAGTTGTGTATCAGAGCTCAGTGATAATTGGAAACTCTTCTCACTCCAGCATTTTCAGCTGTTGTAAAAGTCTGCAGCTAATGTCATAACAAGAATTAAGCTGTCTCATCATATTACACCCATCTTAGCTGACTTCGCTGCCTATTAAGGTGACAGCGCATTGATTTAAAATTTGTGTTAATTGTTTACCCCTTCTTGCAGAGGCTTTCTTGGGGGGTTTTGTAGCAACCTGCAGGCTTTCTGTAGCTGTGGATTATCTTTCTGTTCAGCTTTATATGGACTTTAGAAAAATGTCCTTTGTCTGGATCACACCATGTAATACCTCAGCCCGTGGACTTCTTTGGCACCTCTATTCCCTGCATGGGTCACTTTTAAAAATAAACTGGTGGAGAAGGCATAGCTGGCCTTCATATTAGAAGAGTTTAAGAGGGGTTTTTTTCCCTCTCTCTGATATTTATTTGTATTTGCTGTTTTCAGTTTTTCTGGCTACTAATAGCAGGGGTGATTTTTTAATTATAAAGGTATCACTCTGCCCACAAAACCTTTTGCTTTATGGGTTTAACAGAGAAAGTGCTACCTACCAAAACAGACCTTACAGCCCATCATCCTGAGGCTTCCACTTTTGGGTTGAATGAGTCTGTCCCCGTGTAAGCCTGTGGTAACAAAATTTTTACCTAGAGCTGAGAATGAAAATTTTTTCGTGCCACATGCTATCTCTGGCACAAAATGAGCATCACTTCAACAGGAATTTGGTGTGGCCTGTGATTGCAAGGCTGGAAAATAAGAGACATTGTCTTTCTTTTCCATGATCTAGTTCTCCCAATTCATAAACAATGTATTTCTCCAAGGATATTTGAAAAAAAAAAATCCTTCGTTGTCTCTGAGACTGTGAGGGTTTTTTCCCTCCCTTCAGTGTGAGCTGAAACATTTCTAACTTTCTGCCCCACTTTGTTGTGCTTTCTCTCACTGGAACAGCTACTGAACGGGAAATGGTACGATGCAAACTTGCCTGAACAACAAAATCTTATTTAAGGGAAAAAGATAAGTAATCAAGTAAATAATAAATATTTGTTTGAGATCAAAATCCCTTTGACATCACCAACTTTTTGTCCCGGGTGTCAGGGACTTTGGAGCAGACCTTGGACTCATTCTGGGAACGTGACCTTAACCAATGGACATGTTCCTCAAGGAGACCCACTCTGCCTTCCCCTGGCAAGCAGTGCTAATCACATAATCATCCCTTCCCTCGGCCCATCTCCCACCGGGTCTCTTTTTGCTTTTTAGTTAAAAAAAACGAGCTTGTGCATGAGCTGCAGCCGGATTTTACAGTCCTCCAGCGGCCAGCACATTTTGCACAGTTTATAGCTTATTAACATGATTGCGAATCGCCAAAACTATTCCCGGTTATTTTGAGTTCCCGGCGTTTGTTCCCGGGGAAAAACCAAAGCCTCCCGGCTGCCATTAGAGAGCACTTCATTAGAAAACAACATTCACTATTTATACTTTGAGCAGAAAGTGCCACTCTCTCGCATGAATAAAGCATGTGCTTTCCCAGGCACTTCAGCAGCCTCGGCCGGCTCTGGCACCCACACCAGACAGTGCCTTGAAAACAGGGAGGGGATGTGCTGCAACAGCTCCAGCAACAAGTACGGCTGTGGGATGCTCATGGGGTGCTCTCCCATGAAAGCAGAGCCAGGGAGGTTGTCTATATTTAACGTGAACTTTTTCTGCCTTTGAACGGCGCTGCTGGGGCGGGCGATAACCGCGCTTTAAAAGCCTTTTGTTTTGCTCCTGTTTTGATGAACTTCTCTCCCTTTGATGTTCATCTGAGGTTTAGCGGCGATAAAACAAGCACAATGGTTGGATTGTGGAGGGGGGGGGGGGAAAGGTGCTGGGAGAGCACAATGCAGAGCATTATCCGCTGGCTCCCCTGTGTCGCTCGCTTGGCAGGTGGCGGGGAGAGGGAACCAGGGTGGCAGCCTGGGCATTGCCAGTGTGACACCAAAACCAGGCTCATAGCGGAGGATCTGGCACAGCCAGGCCCCAGGAAGGGCTCAGTGCTGCCAGCACCCAGCCCACAGCTCCTGCTTGCAGCTGTGGCAGTGCAGGGTCAGTCCCAGTTTTGGGGCATCCTCCCCCAAGGCCTCCTCTGACCCCAGGGAGCGGTGGCTGGCTGCAGTGTGTGGCTCTACATGAGCAGGGTGCATCCCAGCTCCCTCACTGCTCATCAACATCCCCTACCAGTATCCCATGTCAGCCTCTCCCTCACCCCTCTGCCCCTAGCACAGGAAGGTGGAAGTTTGAGGAAACCCCCTGTGAAGCACTGGGATGCTCAGAGCATGGGGTAGCGCTCCAGCACAAATGCCACCCTCTTCTGAAGCTGCCAGCACCCTTGGCTCTGACAGTTTTTCAAGAGCCAGGTGGTGCTTTCTGTTGTTTGGGGTCTGGCTGCCAGGGTCAGGCTCTTCTGTGGGCAGCTTGGTTTTCCTTCAGATATATGTTTCCAGTCCATCTGACTGGAAAGGAAATCCCCAAAAGCAGGGAATAGAGGGAATCCCTAAATGTGCTATTTTTATAGTCTTTCCACAACTTTATGAAAGGCACTGATGAACCACTTCAGAAGGCAAGAAAGGGGCAGCAGGGCCAGCAGCCACCGTGGCCAGTCCAGACAGCATCGTGCCCACAGGCCAGTGCTTACCTGAGCCCATTTCTCCCTGCCCAGACCCTCTGCAGGTGTGAGTCAGCGCCCTCGTGACTTAAACCTCTTCACAAATTATTTGTGCTGACTGATTCCCGGCACCACCCTCTTGTTCCCTGTCCGGTGGCATCTCCCAGCAGCCAAGGCTGGTGCTGCCTGCCCATCTGTCACCTTGCAGAGGTGCCCTGAGGCGCCCAGGAGCTCCCATGGAAAGGGCAGTGCCCAAAGCAAGGTGACCTGGTGACACCTCTGTGACTCAGTTTTCACCCTTTTCCCCCCACCCTGCCCCAGCCCTGCCCCTGGGCTGCTCTCAACCACTTCATGGCACATGCCATCCCTGCTCACATCTTGGGACCTGCCAACCCGGGGCACATCTTGGAACACACCTACCCCGGTCACACCCTGTCCCCACGAGGCTGGGGTGGGAATTCTGCCCCCTCCCCAGAGCTGCCTTGCACCCCAGACCCCACTTCAGCTGCCAGTGTGTGTTAGGGATATTTTTGTGCAGCCACCAACACACTGAGTCCTTTCCTGTGAAGGCCCTCAGCGTTTGGCAGCCTCGAGCCCCTTTTCCCAGGAATGGCTGAGGTGGCTCCTGGAGTTCTGTGGGGACTTGCAAGGACATGTGTCTGTCCTGTCTGAGCTGTCCCACTGTCTCCAGACAACCTGCTGTGCAAAATAAGGACAGAGTCCTAATGAACTCATACATAATCTCATTTCTCCTTAGATGGCCTCTGCCACCAACAGCTGTCTCTGAATAGGTGTGGGTTTTTTAAAAGAAAATAGTATATAGACCTTTTGCAAATATAATTTCTTACCTGAGAACCAGTTTGAGGGTTTTTAAATACTCCTTGAGTTGCCAAGTTTGGGGATGGCTCATTTTCTGTATTTTTGCTTAGATTTTTAACCTTATCTTATGACATCTGCATTCACTGCTGGTCTGACCTACTTAGTGAAGTCAAAGATACTGAAGATTAAACTGAACGATCCACTTCAATGCATACTTATGATTTTTAGGGTTTTGACAGAATTCATTAGTTTCTAATAATAACTTCTTGCTATTCAAACAATGATTGTAAATTTGAATTCAAAAAAGTCTTATTTGCAAAATAAAACCATTTTGTTTGCCCGAAAAGCCAAAATCTGCAAGCTCAAATAACTGAACTGCACCTGAAATGTACGCAAGGATTTTTAACAACACTGCTTGTTAACCACTGCTAAAATATCTGCCACTGGTGTGCCACAGTCCCTGTAAAATTTAGCTTAACTGCAGTGAAAAAAACTCTTCTTTTTCTTTTCTTTTCTTTTTTTTTTTTTAGGAATGCTTTCCACTGCATCCCCCTTTCAAAGCCAGAAAGCAAACAAGTTGTAGCAGACTTTCTCTTGCAAAATGAATTTGTCAAGCTCTGCTGCATTTTGCTGAAGTGTAAGAAACAGAAATAAAAGCGAACCGAAAGTTAAGAAGCTGGTTTCAGGACAGAGACCAGTGAGGATTTCTGTGTGTATATTCACTATTCCTGAAGTTGGAGGTGTGGGTAGGTTTTCTGGTTGCCAGAGGAAACAGTTCTCGAGTCTAAAACCTTCCAAGACTGATTCCCTTCCCTATCGCACTGTGCAGCTCGTATTTTGATAATATTCCTCAGATACAAGTAGGAAATAACTTGCAATTTTGAGATAGAATCTGGGCTTTTCCTTTTCTCCATTACTCTTTCACATAATGTACTTTATATATATATTTTTTTATACAGGTCCAGTTTTCAGTGACCCCTTCAAACACGGGCACAGACCCTCTCTGCCACGGTACCAGCCCCCGACACACTGGAGGATATTTGTAGGTATGCTTTGCTGGGCAATAAAATGTAATTAAAAAATGTGCAAAATGAGTGCGTGCGGTGCTCTATTCCTGGAGGTAAAAATCCACTTAGTAAAACTTCAGCGTTCTACCGAGTGAGAGACTTGTGCTCAAAAATGCATTTCTGCAGTTTTTTCAATGAATTTCCTTGGGTGATTGATTTGTAGATGGCTGAATGGTGGTAAAATACAGAGTGCACACAATCAAAATAAATTAGTTGTACTAAGCAAGTGCCAGATACTCAGAGACTCTTTATTACTTTGGAGTATCTCGTACAATAAAACTGTTTCATGTAACATGAGGCAAAAGCCATTTGCAAAACAGCATATCCTACCTGACCATGGCAAATTTATTTCTAAGCTCTGGAATGCAAGGGCTGCTTTGCTCTGTTGTCACCATGACCACATATTCATCAGATGTGCTATACAGAGGTTTGTCTTATCCAAAAATCACTTACATTCATGGATGTTGCTTTAAAACTAAACCACAGACCCCTGAGCCTGCAAAGATTCAGCTGGACCCTTAACTCTGTGTTCAGCAGGGAAGCTCAGAACCCAGGAGAAACCCCTTGCAAAAGCACATGAGGAATACTTTCAGAAGCAGGGTCTGTAGAAGCCCCCCTCAAGGACCATCACCCCACCCTGGTAAACACTGTCTATCTCAAGGACAAATTACCAAGAATTTGCCCTAAAGCCTGGCTGGGCCACCCTTGAGCTGCAGGTTTTGTCCCACACTCTCAGGCTCGTGTCCAAATCAGACCGAGCTGGATCTGTGGATCTGTGGAGAAGTGCCGGTCTGGAGTGCAGGAGGGTGGGCTGTGGGTGGCTTAGAGCTGCATTCGTTCCCTTTGAGTCCTTTCCCCTCGAGGATTTGGGGCTCTGGAAAGTTTTCTGCCTCACAGAGATCTTGCCTTGCATTGTAGGGGAAGGGCAAATCGCACAAACTGGAGCTTGCTCGTGCAGCTGACCCCTCCTGCTAAGCAGAATATTTCTGTCTGTGTTTGACTGCTTTTTTCTACCCCATCTCCTTCTGCTCTACATAATCTGTCAATATTAGGTTTGCTTTCATTACACTTTGCTCTCTCTTAACATCTATTCTTCCTCACTGATGGTTCCTCCCTTTACCACGGATTTTTTTTCCAGCGCTTTGGATTGATTCAAACTGAAACGGCCAAAGTCGTATTTAAAAGTAGTGAATTTGGGTGTATCTGTTTACTGTAAAGCACACTCTTTGTAACAGCTTCATTCTTTGGGTGTTTTTAAGGAAAATGTAACACTCCTTTAATTTTAGATCCTTTTTTTTTTTTATCTTGCTCCAGGCATAGGCTCCAAGAGATGTGCATGTAACACAGATGCTTAATTCACTCCTCCAAATATGCAAAGAATATGGCTACATGCAATAAACATCACTAAGAGAATAGCTGAAGACCAGAGGAGAAAAAAAATCATTAAAGCTGCTGTAAATTCTTTATTATCTAGGAATTTCAACACCTATTGATATGTTTGGTCTTCCATTGCACCCTGATGAACTTAAGAGGCCTGGGACACACTTATTCACTGCTGCAAGCTGTGTGTGTCTGCACTCACAGTGCAGCAGATTTTGAAACAGCCATCTGAGGGTGTTATGGTTGTGAGTCAAAATCAGCTAGTAAGGGGGGGGGGAGATTTTTGTTTGAACAGGGGGATTCAGAATGTGACTCATAGAGAAATCACGTGGGATACAGGGGCTTCATGGAAAAAAAATAAAAAAAGCCTCAGAAAAATACACCATTGTCTGGAAAACCTGAATGTGCAAGTGCAAAATCTGCAGGATCTGAATCGTGTCTCTCCCCTGTTACCTGCAGACTGCTGATCAAGTAAGTGACATCTGCAGTAAAATATTGAGCAGCAGAGAGAGGAAAGAAAGGGCTGAACTTCCACCAGCCTCGGAGAGACTAAGCTTTCCCCTGCACATCTCGAGCCTCTGATTTTCACATCTAGGTGTAAATCTGGCTTTGAGCTACGATGCACACTTCTGCCAGTCATGGTTGGTATTAATCACATGTTATTTAGATCAATAGGGTCTCCCATGCATGTAGCACTTGCTGCTCTGTATCCTCTAACTCTTCATAATTAACAATATCAGCTCCAAAGAAATTTATACCCACAACTTTACTCCCCAACCCCCCACTCTTGCTGGTAATGTGAATTCCTACAGCTCATAAAATGTAACACTAAATGTTACAGTCCTGAAATTTTTTTAATGTTCCAGTAGTCCCCCTGATCTGACCATTCATGGGTTTTTTTCACATCACACTATTTCATATAAACTGTGTGTGTGTTATTCACATTAACCTGGAGAACTGAGTGGTGAAAAGGCAGCATCAAACACTCGGAATGTACACATTGTAATCAAATGTATGCTCAGACATGTGGCAGGAGGCAGCAGCAATTTACAGCCCCATCAAATGCCATGGATTTGGCTTCCTTAAGAAGCATTTCTCACACCAGAAAATGCAATTACTGTTCCGCTGTTGCCTTCCCACATGGTGATCTGAAATGCTTCGGTAAATGAAGCAACCTGTCAATACTTTATCTATTGCAGATGAGACATCTACAGATAAGGATCAGTGTAATCCAGTCATTGATTTTAGGATTCTCAGTCCTCCAAGGACTGTAACAAATCCATACATTGTCCCTGAGTGATGGGGTTTGCTTTTGTATTTCTGATTTTGCTGGGGAAACCATGTAAAAGTTAATGCAAGCAGAGAGAGCTCCCAGCTGGGGAGGCTCAGGTCCATGTGGGGGTCCTTCCAAACCCAACTGTTGTGCCCACAGCTAATTAACAACCACACAATTACAGACAGACAAACATCTCTTATTTTCTACTTTTTTTTTTCCTAAGACAAGAAGAGGAGAACAGTTTCAATACTTGCCAGCTTTCCTGCCTTGCCCCAGATTTGCCTTGCTTTGGAACCCACTTGTACTGCACAAGCACAGCTACCATGTCTGGTGGGGTTTGGTGACCTGGGGATGTGAAGGAAACATTTGGCTCTCAGTGCCAATCAGTAAATCTTGTCTGTAAGAATGGACACACAGAAAAATTCCTGTCCTGATGTATCTTCATCTGGAGTTTACATGTGTGTGTTATTCCTTTGACATGCTCGCCCCAAAGCAGGTTATAAACAGATAAATGTGTCCTTGTAATAAAAAGAGGGATTCTCTCTCTCTGAGAGGCCCAGAAATATGAGGGGCTGGGTCTGTAGGTGTGTGAAGGCACCCACAAACATAAACACTGACACAAGGTTTTATGTAACTGAACTTCAAGGCAGTGCAAATGTTTACAGGCAGAGGTTTGCAACTCACTGGCTGAGGACAACTGAGTGGTTTACTAAAGAAAGCAGGGGAAAATTCCGAGCAATGACCCCAACTTCTCAATCTTAAACCAATTAGAAAAGAAGTCTAAAAAGTATGAAAAAATGTTCAGATTTCAGCTAATCTGTAAGATTTATTACATGCACAGACGATGGAAGTATCTGGGTATGACATGGAAAAGACATGTAATAGATATAATAACCTGGAATTACTTGGAATTCCCACAAATACCCTGAATATTGTCATCAGGGGCTTTTTCTGTCATTCCAAATGCCACAGCACCTTCAAGCCTTCCCAGCTTATTGCAAGATGAATATATCAGTGTATATCCTTCTTTCACCCAAATTTTCTTCTCTTCCCAAACCTGACTGGAAATGGAATGCTGGCAGGGGTGCAGAATGGGCAGTTTTCCAGTCTCCAAGTAAAGCCTCCAGTATCAGATCCACCACGGATGAATTTGCTACCACTGGAGCAAGGTATACCCCAAATAAAATGACTAACACAAACATCTAATGGGGACTGAACCACAGAATATTAGACCTTAAAAACGTGGCATTGCTGCTCCCAGGAAAATAATTGTCAGTGCTTTTTGGAAGTGTTAAATTTGCTTCTGCTGTGCTCAGAGAGAGTATTTTCTCACCCTTTGCCTGCTATGACGATATGTAATTGAGACAATCTGTCCCTAAAATTGGAGAAAAACCCATAATATTTCATCAAAACCGTGGCTTCACAAAGTGCATGGCAGCCTTACAGAAGGATTTTGTGGCCACTCAGACTGACCTGCAGGGCTGGGCTTTGCTGCTGTGAATCACCCGGACATTCCCAGCTCATGACCCTCCTCAGACAACGTCAGCTCAGAGCAGCTCCAAGGAACTCTGCTCTTCTGCACCAAAAGCATTATTGCATCTACTCTGCACCTCTGAAACTGCTAGTTTATGCGCCATCACTGCTGCATGAAATACAACTCACACGTGAGTAGCGATGGCGGCTGTGAGATGTGCTGTTAAAGACACAGGCTCCTCCACACACTTCATCTGCTCTCTGCTCTCAACCCCGACCCTACACACTGGGCAGGAACCCAGAAACACGGAATTCCTTCATAAGGCTGTACGTTCTCCGTGCTGAACAGCCATAAGGACTCTCATTTTCCAAGAAAAAAGCTTGATTTTACACTACAACAGGGGGATAAATGTGCTCAGATCACAAAAGAACAGAAACAAAACCTGTGGTATTCAGTTATTGACATAAACACCATCATGCACTGCATGAGCTGTGATTTCAGCCTAGTGACCACGTCACGTGGACCTGGGAATTTGTCCATCACATCAGTGAGCTTTGGATCAGACCTGTGAAAGCCAGAGCTGTAGATGTGGCTTTAACTTTATCTCTGGCGAGGCTTGCCACTCGGAGAAAAGCATGCTCCACTTGCTTACTTGCTGTGTAAACAAGTGCAGACCACGTCACCAAAAAGGCTCTGAGATTTACCCAGCAGATCAGCGAAACATCTGTAGTCTTTCACATATTTCACAAAGAAACATTTGTCTGGTAACATGTTGCATCCCTTCTGAGCGGCGACACATGGGGCCATAGGCAGAGCAGTCAAACCACAAGGAAATTAGGTATTATAAAAATCTAGATTCTATTACTGCATAGTCTATACAGAGTATAAATATATTCTAAATATGGGTTTATTCTAGTATATTTCTATTGCATGTATAATATAAATATAGAATATAAATATAGAATATAAATACAAAATATAAATACAAAATATAAATACAAAATATAAATACAAAACATAGATATAAATATGTTCATCGATTCAAATAAATCTATATTCTATATTCTGTATCCAATCTAAAAGCACTACTGCAATTTGGGGCAGAAGTTTTTGTTTCCTGATATGCAAATATGCACAAAAAGTTCTATATAAATAATCATTGTGAGCTTTTCAGGAGTATCTATAATCTTATATTGACCAATTACATGATATACATAGGTTTTCCTGGATAACATATGTAACCTGCACAGTAACATCACTTCTAAGCCTGAAATTACTCTGCTTTTCTGATAATGGAATTTTGACATCGGGGTCACTTTCAGAAAGTGGGAAATGATAGCAAAATACAGGGCTAAAATTTGAACAAATAGAGGTATGTTATGTTTGTTCATTTTGAAACGAAGTAAGAGTCTAGGAACTGAAATGTGTCCCACATTGGTTTGTGTGACCATCCCCACTGACACTGGGCAATCACAGATCACAGCATTACTGGAAACCCCCAGTCAGCCGATTAAGAGGCACTCAAAGAGGCCTGCCCAAATAACCACCTTCCTGACATGAGGGCCACAAGAAGCCAAGAGAATCTGCTCCTGTTCACCACACACACATGCAGGTTGAAATCCAGAAACTGGTGAGAAAATGGGTTCGACATTCACAGGGGCCAGCGCTCCTCGGAAAGGGAAAAATGTGACACTATTAACAGAGGGTGTGTGAAAGTGTGAATGTGCAGCTGAGGTCGGGGGGAAAGGGATGTTTGCGTGTTTTAATCTGTCTTTGCTTTGTACTGGGACATCTTTGGGGGCTGAAGGCGGCTGGGCCAGGTCCTGTCCTACCCAGCTAAGCACAGGCACAATGGAAAGCAAGGCCGAGGCAGGACAGGGAGAGCTTCATTTCTTGTGTCTGTGCATGTGAGAGGGAAGCCAGGGACAGGGCACAACCCCACGTGCATCCAGGCTGAATGCTTGGGGTGCCCACGTGCTGCTCCCACAGGCAGTAAGGTTTTGGGGGTGGAGGTGAGAGAGGTTGCAGGGGGAACTCCAAGCAGCCTCACACCCCAGGCCTCCTGTGTCCAATTTCACCTCCGAGAGGCACTGAAGGCATCACAGACCGTGTTGTGGCTTGAAGGGGAGACACCCCCCACGTTTAAGGCGCTGGCTGGATTTTTGTTGTGCTTTTCCCACAGAGGTGGAGTTGGGAGAGGGGAAGACTGAACGTCCCAACTTAATTTCTTTTTAATGGTCTGATGGAGCGTCTGACATGTGAATCTTCGCTGTCCCCGCTCTCCAGCTTGACTTCAATGACGGCTTTTAAACAAACAGCCTCCCCCAGACAGGGAAATTCTGTTGCCTTGCCCAAACCTGCTCAAATAGTTTGAGCTCCCAGTTATCCATTTAGCACAAGATTTTGGCAAAACGCAGGAGAGGCGCATTCTTTGAACTGGAGGTAGACTTAAAAACAGCCCCTTGATCATCAATGATGTCTTTATCCACTGAACCAGAACTGGGTTTTATAAAAACCTTACGCCCATAGTCTCTTGATCTCCTCCCCGACGTGCCAGCCAGCCCCTGCAAACCAGGTCATTGTAGAAGAGTTCAGAGGCCTGTGTTCCTGCAGCCCCGCAAAATGCATCACAAGTAGCTTATCCGGAGCCATCAGTGACCACAGATTAGCGGGGCGATATTCCCTCTGGAAATCTTTGAGCCTGCACTGCCTTCCCTCATTACCGAGGCTATCGGGTCTGCATTGCTTTGCATCCGCTAAAACCGAGGGGGCTTTGCATAAACTCCTCTTGGGGTTTCGGGAGTTTCGCCTCTGAGCAGATTGTGGGCAGACCGGGATGCTCATTTCCAGCGCCTGTCGAGGAAGGGGAGCCCTGGTGCAGCGCCCCGGTGCCCTGACATCCCCAGGCCGGGCCTGGCTGCCAGGACAGGGTGGGCTCCAGCCAAGAGCTCCCAGCACGGGGGCTTCGCTGCTTGTGACTTCTCAATGCCAAGTCCTAACTGGGAATTAAAAGCCTGTCCCCTCTTAGTCTTCAGGGGTAAATTTCAGGGGCTCCAACGCTTGATAATTAACAAGTTCTGTCGTTCCCCTTGCCTTTGCACTGGCTGTGGTATTTTTAAAGCTTTTTATTAAAAATTAATTTCTTTATTTTGTTGGAGACCCATCACTCAGTCACGTGGCTCCCTGTCATGTTTCTATCCTTCCTACTCATATTCGAGTTATGCCATCAAGCTAATATATTGTGACTGCTCTTCTCTCTTGTGACAAAGCCTTGCAGCTGCCTCCAAATCAATAGATGTCAAAGAAATATGAAAACAATCATGACAGAGAACTTAAATCCTGGCTAGAGTCTGCATAATAAAAAATGTGCTTCTGTTCTCAAGGCAGCGGATTAATTTATCCTAAAGTTTAGTCAAATTTTATTCCGGTACCTTTTTCCCAGCAGATAGAGCTACATCTGTTGGGTTTGTAATGTAATTTGTAATTACTGCCCTTCATGTGGTCCAATGCCTTGAACCATCTTTAATTAAAAGCATAATTAAGGGAAGATCTAAAGGAAGACAATTACCAGATGGTCTTTTTTTTAGAAACAGTTAGTTGCACTGAGGATGTATCCTGGTCCATTCCTGACTTGGATTAAAAGGCAGGATGCCTCCCACACAATCTGCGAGGTGAGAGGCTGAAAAGGGGCTCGGGCATCCCGGGCGGCACCACAACCAATAACTGCGAGAAAGGCTGGGGAGAGCCAGAGGAAGACTCGGGGGGGGGACACCCTGGGACAGAGGGTGGCCCTGGCTCCGTCCCATTTCCCTGGGTGGATGAGCCCTGCTGTCCTGCTGCATCCCAAAGCCCTGGCAAGAACCACCTGAGTCACACCCCGCATCACCAGGGACACCCCACACCTTCTGGGGAACATTTCTGTGGTGAAAATAGTAATAAAAAGAAATAATGATAGTCATAGTGATATTGTAGTAGTAGTCGTAATAATAATAATAATAGTAATTTTTAAACCCCACAGGGACCGAGTCCTAGAACAGCTTCCAAAAATGAGTTATCGCCTTTATCCCGGGTAGGACAGACCCTGATGGGGTTCGCCGTGCCTGCCCAGCCCTTGCTCATCACGGGAGGTGGTTGTGGGAGGGGGTGTTTTAGCCAAAATCTCCTCTCAGGCTACAGCAGCAGCCCCGGTCTTGCTGGGCTTAGTTTGGGGATCCCTCCTTGCCTTTTCAGGTGCTCTCCTTCCGAAAGATTCCCCGCACCCCGCAGCTGGAAGTTTCAGAGACCATTACTAAAGGAGAAAGGGCGGGAGGGGATGGGAAATAACCCCGAAAATATGAATAATGCAACAAAGTGCAGAATTATGTGTGAGCACAAAATTTCTAGGGGAAGATAGGCATAAAAAAAGCGGGGAGAGAGAAAGAAAAAGGGAAACCTCGAGCAGTGGTGTAATGTAAATTAAATTTTTGCTGTATTACTAAGATTTCATTATTTGACTGTTCCTACTCAAAGTAAGGCAGCAATGAATTGTAATCATTTCAATTATCTTCAAGATTGTTTCTTTAGGACACAAGTTGTCAGAGATAAAAAAGTACATTCTTGCTGCTCCATGGGTCCATTTTCCAGACGGTTTGTCGTTCTTGCTGCATGATTTAGTCGGGGCTTTTTTTTTCTTTTTTTTTTTTTTTTGCATAGTCGGGCTCTCCCGCACGCCCTCCGAGGGGGCGCGGACCCCCTCCCTCCCCTCGCCGAGCGGCTGCGCAGCGCTCCGCGCCCGCGGAACCGGCGGGGCTGACCCTGCCCCGGCGCCCTCTTCGCCGCCATCCTCTTGAATTAACTTCGCACAAGAGCTTTTTTTCTTTTTGTTTTTTTTTTTTTTTTTTTTTTTTTTTTTGGTTGGTCGGTTGGCTTTATCACTTTTTCCCTCCTTTTTTTTTTTTTTTTTTTTTTGGCTCTCCCCATCTCGCTTTCTTTCCTTCCCCCCCCCTCCTTCCCTTCCCCCGTGGAATATTTCCTGACCCATTACTCTGATAAAGCAATAAACGCGGGGCGGGCGGGCGGCCCCGCACCTCGCCTGGCCGCGGGGCACCCGGAGCAGGATCCGTCCTCGTCCCCATCCCCGCAGCCCTGCAAATACTGTTTTCTCCCTGCTGATATGGGTTGATTTGCAAGTGAGAGCTGCTCTCTCCGCCGGGAAGGCGCTTAGGTCTCTTTAAGCGCAAACCAAATAACATTTAAATGCCTTTTTACTGCCGGGGCATTATTTATTTAAGTGGCCGTCGGAAATCACAGCAACGCGGTTCCCGTTCCTCCCGGAATATTGTCCTTGCCGGTTTATTAGAGCGACTGGTTTAAAACAGGCTCTTTCGGAATAAAAGGGCGCGTTTCTCCCCATTATTCATATCTAGGGAGTCCCAGGCCTTTAGTACATTAAAAAAGCTTCAAAAGGACAATTCGCCATCCACAGATATTATATTTGTGAAATGTCCTTTTGTCGAAGCTTTTAACACCTTCTTATAACGAATCATTTGTTCTTTTCTTTTTAATTTTGATAGACAATTAGCCATCAAATATACACCAGTTGACTGTAACCGAGCATTAAACTAGCCTTTATTTAACGCTAATTTAGCATAGCTGCTTTGTTTAACTTTGCCATACAAGAACCAGGTTTTGTAGCAAAAAATAGGTGTAATTTTATGTGGGGCTTCATTTCTTTTGGCCCTCTACACAGCAAGCCCTCTCCTCTTTGTAACCCATTCTGCTGGGCAGAAACACCATTTCGGAGTGCCTAGCACCTGGAGTCTGGAAAAAATTAGCATTGATATAGATTTAGTTGAAATGTAATCTCTTAAATCTGTCCAAGATTCGGGGAGATAATTACACTTTCACTGAATTGACAGAGGTCAGCGTCTCTGTGGACCTGAGGAGTTGATTTACTAACAATAGTGTTACATAAAAAATGGTGTTTGAGATTATAATGTTAATAGATGCAGTCACTGGGGAAAGCAGGCAGGCTACAACTAATTCGATGGAACTTGGTTTTTGCTTTACAAGGATTCAAATCACTTGCAGCATTTAATTTAGAGGAATGAGTTTGCCAGTAATTACAGCAAATGGAAAGGTCGCCTTGGAATATTAGTTATTTTTTCCCAACTTGGGAATCGGGGGTTTGTGGGGAGGGTCCTTCTCCTGTGCCCCCGGCGATGGCCGGGAGAGCCGCGGTGCTGCATCTCCTGCACTTCTACCGCTGGTCACCTCGGGCCCAGCATAAACCCGCTCAGACAAAAGAAACGGGGGTAAAAAAATATTTGTGTAAGCCCTGGAGTCACCTCTCGAGTGGGACCCGACAGTTTTCTGAGAGAGCCGGGATTTCTTTCTGCTCTTGGAAGATGCTTTCCGGGCCGGGCCAGGTCAGCATCTCCTCGGACAAAGCGCACCAGGTCCTGAGGGAAAATGCTCCTCAGTTTCGTTTGCATTTTGAGGGGTCGCGACAGGAGCAGGGGGCTTGGGTCCGTGCTCCGGTGAGCCCGCTCCCGCCTCTCTCTGCCCGGGAAGGGCAGAGTTTACCCAGTGACGACCTGGCGGGGACCAGATGGCCCAAATCCGGACACTGCCCCGCCAACCCAGACAGGTCACACCGCCTCTTTGCGCACCCTGCAAAGCCCAGCCCAAGCCCAAGCCCTTGTGCCACGAGGTGCCCTGTGTGCCTTGACCCTCCACACCCCGCAGGGAACGTTCCCCACTTCGGCAGGACCTCGGATTTTTTTTTCCCTCGGGGACACGCGGCCCTGCTGGAGGGTCACGAGTGGCCAAGGGGAGCCGAGGGACGGGGTGTCCCTCGAGGGAGCGGAGCTGGTGTCGGGTGTGGGTCCCCTCTCCGGTCCCTCCGGGGGGTCCCTCGGGGCTGCTCCCTCCCCGCTCCCGGAGGGATCCCTGCAGACCCGACGGGCAGCGAAGGCAGAGTGAGAGCCCTGCTCTGCCCGGCCCTGTCCGCACCCGCGGGCCCGGCGCTGGGAGCCTGACGTTACGCGGGCGCGGAGGGGCGCGGCACCCCCTGCCCCGCATCCATTCCCCCCGCCGAGCATCGCCGCCGGGGAGCCGTAAATCCACACCGATTCCCGGCAGGACACACCGCTCCGTATCCCGTTGGGAGCGGGCGGTCTCTCATCACCGGGGAGCCCCGCACACCTCGAGGGGATGCGCTACCTGCGCCGCGCACCCCGCTCCGGCCCCTCCGCGCCCCGGCCGGCTTGGGGCACGGACAAAGACATGCGGGAGGGTCCCAAAGGCTCGTCCCTCGGGCTCGTCCCGCTGCCCCGGCAGGGCCGTGCCCGTACCCGCGGGCGGGGGCGGCGGGGCGGCTCCCGGGGCCGCGGCTCCGGTGAGCGCCGGCAGCCCGGGCAGCGCCGGCTCCGCAGCCTCCGCCGCCCTTCCGTCCCTGCCTGTTTGTGTTTTAAGTCCACCCCGATCTTATATGTAACAGCAATATATATGTTAATTGAAAACTTCTGAATTTAAAAAGGTTGTGACAAGTTATAATTTGTCTTGTCAATGTCTGGAATCCTTGTTTAGCTCTTTAGTTGTGTCTGCTGTTCGTGCCTGTCAGATAACAGCTTGCCTAACACGCTGCCTTCCTCTCTTATGGCACGGAAATGACAAATGCGCTGTTTTATCCATACAATTTATTTCATTATTGTTGCCAGCACGAAGCATCACAATCAATCATAAGGAAGTCCAGTTGGCAGGTGTCAATCTTGGTATGTTTTTGTACGTCTCAGTCTATATTTAATCCAATTACAAGGGTCATGGAGTAAGTGCAAATCCCCTTGTTACAACTCACATCTTATTCAAGATTTAAAGTAAAAAGTCAACTTGATCACATGGGCGCTTTGGGGGTCCTCCGATACCTTTTGATATGTCGTCCCCCCCTCCCAAATTATGCAGAGATAGCGTTTTATCAAAGAGTTATCGCGGGTCGGTTGGGGTTTGGGGATTTTTTTTTTTTCCCTGAGTGTTTGTGTGCAAATGAAGTATCTTGTTATTTTGCTAAAGAAGAGGGAGGCTTTAATGATGGGAGATCTTTCCGCTCATTGCCCTTTCAAATACAATTGTAGATCGAACTCAGCCTTGTCACGTTGAGGAAAAGTGAATTTCTAACATCCAGGACGTGCCTGTCGACTTTCAGCGAATTGCATCCAATCACCCCCAGGGAATTCAGCTAATGTCTCAGTCTAAACCGGGATGAGGGGAGAAAAACAAATCAAACATTGTCCGGAGTCACGCTTATTATGAAAATGTTTTAAAGGATAGAGAAGGGAAATAATTCAAGACAGCCCAGAATAAAGTTTTCGACAAATTAATAGCATTAGGAGTCTTCGGGGGGGGGAAAAAAATGAAAAGAAAAAGATAGATAGAGAGAAAGCCCAGATACAAAGTTAAGGTATAAAGAAATGATTTATAGCTATACATTTCTTTTTTTAAGCAAGAAGCATTTTTTTTTTAGTCTTGATTTTTTTTTTCTTTTTGGATGAGAAGCAAGGTTATGGCATTGAAAATAATAGTCTTATTATACAGTCTGCTACAGTGGGATTCTTCACGAGGGAAAATGTTATCTTTCTGCTAAATTTCTGTCTTTAGGACGCTTCAGTTCACAGAAGTTTCTTGCAGCATCCTAAATTAAAACCCCCAAAACACACGCTCCCGCACACTAATCCCGCTTGTTACAACAAGTTTCCAGCTCGCCAGGGTTCACAGACCGGGGTGCCCGTGTCAGCCGGCTCAGCCCGCTCTGGGCAAATGCTCAGGAGAAGGGAAGGTGCAACCGTTTACCAGGTCGCAGGAGAGCCTCGCAGGCTGCCAGCCACACAACAGCCGGAAAGCTCTCCCAACTTTATGTGCCAGCACACAAAAAGCCATTTCAATAATAACTCAGGTATTTTTTATTCGAAGAGATGGAGCTGTTCAGTTCCTATCAAACTACGAGAGGGCTGAGCAGACAGGACGAGAGTATAAAAAAAAAAAATAAATAAAAAAACCCACCAACAACAATAAACCCAACAATGCAAAGCAAGAGCAAAATTACATTCCTGCACCAAGGTTTAAACTCAATCCTGGGGGCAAAAGAGAAATGTTAGACAAGCAAAGAAACGTGTGGGGGAAATAAAAAGAAAGTATTTAAAAACACATACCTTGGACAAGGGCAAAATATCCCAGCTAAAATGCTAGTCAAGAGCCTCTTGAAAGCCAAAACCACGTTTCTATTGCAATATTTTTCCTGTTCTAGAGCTTTTGCTTTGGTTTTTACCGTTTATTGCAGCTAGTCTTGGACCCTGCAGCCTGTGCAATGCCACAGTAAACAAATTGTTCTGATGTGCTTATTATTATTGCTCAAGTTCTGCTTGGATAGAGAATTAAAGCTCATTATTACAATGTGTGTTGAGAATTGCTCAATCTATGTGAACACGGGGGTTTAGGGCATCCTCGGGAAAAGGAAAAAAAAAAAAGAAAGAAAAAAAAAAAAAGAAACCCCCCACAACTTCGGAACGTAGTGTAAATCAAATATGTATAATGTTTATAAATTTGTAACACGTTGCCGTGCCCCTGCTCCTCTCCCCTGCCCGGCGCGGCGACGCCCGCACCGAGCCCGCTCCCCTCCGCGCCCGCGGAGCCGCCTCCGTCCTCCGCTGCTCGGGAAAGGCTGCGGCCCCGGCCGTGACAGAAGCAAAAATTAACGGGGACACACGCACAGGCGGGGCGGAGGTTGGAGGGGGGGACACTTTGCCGGCCCGTTCCGCCGGCATCGCTCCCTGCCCGAGCCTGCCCGGCGGGGCGCGGAGGCTCCGCGGGGCTGCGCGGCGGGGGGCGGCCCTCGGGCACCCCCTCCCCGGTCCGGGGGTGACACCGGGCCTGCCCGGGGGCGACCCCGCCGCCGAGCGGAGTTTCCCGAGGCGGCTCCCGGCAGGGAGAAGCGGCCAGCCCGGCCCGCCGCCCCCGGGGTCCCGCCTGCCTCTGAGCGCAGCCTTTGCAGGGGTTTTTTCCACTATTCTCTATTATTATCCTTTTTTTTTTTTTTTTTTTTTTTTCAGGCCATCTCCCAGCCAAATACGGACTCTGCTCCCGTCGCTCCCCCACTTTCCTGCCTAGCTTCGCTCTCCCTGTCTCTTTTTTTTTTTTTTTTTTTTTTTTTTTTCAGGAGATAAAAAGGCAAACAGAGCGCTCTGGCGCTGGCGAGGGGCTGTTTGCCTGCCTGCCTCCGCCGAGGCCTGGCCAAGCAGACTTGGCTTCACGCCTGAGCAGTTTCTGGAGAGCGGCGCGCTGGAGAGCAGGGGAGGCAGCACCTGGCCCTGCTTTAGGAGCCATCTCCTTTTATTGACAGCCAGATAAGCAGGCGGGAGCCGTGGTGTTTCCAACGCTTCCCTGGAGGACCCTGCCGGGTTGCAGGGAGCCGCAAGCCCCTTAATGGCAGCGGCTCCAAACGCGCCGCGAAACCCCTTCCTGGCAGCACCCCCGGGGCTGTCGCTACCTGCCAACGCGGCCCGGCCGTGGAAGGGACAGGGTCGCCCGGGATCCGAGCGGGCTCCCCGGGATCCCTGCCCCGGGGGGTCCCTCCTGACCCCGACCCTCAGAGCTGGAGCAGGGCCGGGGCCGGGCGAGCACCCCCGCACCCCGCAAAGCGCTCTGCCCGCACCCCCGCCAGAGCCCGCTCCTAATGGATCCGGCGGCCCCCGCCTCATCCCGGGCTGGCGGCAGGTTCATGAAACATTTAAGTGCAGTTCAATAAAACTATCGGCTGCGGGGGGGGCCTCTTTGCTGATGAATTATTTACCCTGACAAGTGTGTGCAAATAACGGGCCTCTCTCCCTCCCTCTCTAATGGGAGAGGGTGCGGACGGGGAGCCCGGGCAGGACCCGCAGGGCCCCGGATCCCCCGCAGAGGCTGCCAGGGCGCAGGGAGGCTGCCGGAGCGGCCCACGCGTGTCCCGGCCATCCCGCGGCCTGTCCTTAGGTCTCGCAGGGTCCAGCATCTCGTTCCAGCAGGAGACCTGCGGGCGACCTGGAGGGACCACAGCTTTTCCCAGGAGCCACAGGGTTGGGTCAGGTTTTGCGGGGCCTCTTCACCCGCACAAGAGCGTCCCTCCTTCGGAGCGCCCTTCGGAGGGGAAGAAGCCAAACCTCAGCCCAAACCTCTGCCTGGGAGGCCGGGGCTAGGCCCGGCTGCCGGCGGTGCTGCGGCTGGGGCGAGCCGTCGGGCCGCAGTCCCCGGTTGCCGGTGGGCAGAGGGAGTGGGCTGCGACCCCGCCGCTGCCCGAGGGAGCCCCCGGTCCAAGGGAGTCCCGTCCGACGGCCGAGCGCCGGTGCGGAGCCCAGGGCGGAGAGGGGCCCCGGGCGGGGCCGTGCCGTGCCGTGCCCGCCGACGGGGCGGGCGGTGTCCGGGCTCGAGCCGTTCGCGCTCGTGTCGCCCAAAATGTCTCATTAGCGAACTACTGTCCGCCGTGACGTCACCGGGGAGGCCCAGCCAATGGGGGGAGGCGCTGGCGTCGATATTAAGGGAAAGTTAGTGCAAAGGCAGCACCCCTCTTTTGCTGTCATTGACATTTAAACTGTGTGGCAGGTTCTTTGCGTGGAAATTGGCGACCGGAGCCGCCAGGTACCTCCTCCCGGCCGCGGGACCGCCGCACCCGGACCCTCCGCGCCCACTGGCAGGTAAGGTCCCCGCACGCCCCTCCGCCCCCGGCCGCTGCCGGCCGCCGGCCCGACGGGAGGGGCCGGGCACCCCGACCCCGGGCACCCCCACCCCGCGGGGGGAAGGCGAAGAGTTGCGGGCCGGAGCCCCGCACAACAGGTGGGGGTGGGAGGAGGGGTGGGAGGGAGCGGCTCCGGCCGCTGCCCGCCCGTCGGAGGGGGCGCCGCGGGGCGGAGGGGGCGGCCGGCGGTGCGAGCCGCATCCCGAACTTCCCCCCCTGCGCGGGCGGCGCAGCCCCCTCCCCTTCCCCCCGCCCCGTGACCCGGGCCCCGCTCCCTCGCCGTGACCCGTCTCAGGTGGCGGGGGCAGCCGCGGGTTACCGCGCCCCTCGGAGGACCCCGTTCAGCTCCCCCCGGGCCCTGGAGCGGCCGGCTCGGGCTCCAGCCCCCCGGGCTGAACGGACGGGATGGGAGCGGGTCACGGAGAGTCCAGCGCGACGCCCCCGCGGAGGGGCGCGGAAAGGCGGGCTGGCCGCGGGGCAGCAGCAGCAGAGCCGAGCCGAGCCGGGCCGGGCCGGGCTGCCGTCGGGGGCCGAGTCCCAGCCTCCCTTTTCCCCACCTAAAGCCGGGGGCTCGCCGGTGGCCGCGGAGATTCTGTCACCCTGCTCGGGCTGGAAATGTCCGGTTGCCGAGAGGCGATCATCCTCTCGGTCCCCAAACTCAGGCTTGGCTTCCCAGTCCTGAGTGCCTCTGCTAAATCAGGGCGTCAGTGGGAGAGAAAGGTACCGTAGAAAGGCCGTTCTTCCTCCGAAATAATGCTAAACAAAATAGCAGAGTAAAACCTAAAACACCGCTTACCTGTCTTCGAGCATCTCCAAATATTCCTTACGATGCGTTAAAGGGAACGCTCCCTGTGATGCCTCACTATAATATACCGGTAAATGGACATTCTCCTTCAGTAATAAATCAAACACCATCTATCTCAGATCCTCCTCCCTAATTAGAGATGTTTATTGGAGATGGTGTTTATCCAGCTGTCATGCCGAGAAAAAGCTGTGACATAATTACCTCTGACCAGATAGTCTTTTATATGCATATCTCGCTGACATATAAAGGAATCGGTTTGCATTAAAAATGACAAGATCAAATGTTGATTTTAGCCGATATAATAATATTCCTGGTCGTGAAATTAATTGAAATTCAACTTTTAGGCTCTCCAAATTACAAATCTTGAGATTTAAACTTTTTTTTTTTTTTTTTTTTTTTTTTTTGCAATTAAATGAGAGCGAAAGGATGGGCAGAGAGAAACGTGCCCTGCAAACTTGCCGCGATAAATCAAATATGCCAGCTTAAAGAAAAAGAGCCCTCGACCTCTCAGCCTAAGAACACAATTGACGTGAATCCGAGGAGTTCCTCTATCGGTTTCTCGTGGTTTGCCAAGTTTAGGTTTTGCTGATAATTTGGGAGGCCAGGAGAGTCGGAGGCTGGAGAGAGGCGAGAGCAGGAACCCCCCCCTTAAAGCGTTGTCTTTAACCCCCGCACCTCGGCGGGGCCAGCGCGATGCTGGTTCATTTGGATTCGTGGCTTTGGCAGCGCCTGCGGAACCATCTGCGTGGGGCTGCGAGCTAGCCCTGATAAGCTCCGAATTACTCTGTAATTGAAAATATATTTTTGGGAAAGGCTGGTTTTACAAATATCAAGGGTGTAGGCTTTTGATCCTTTCTGCTGCCTGTGTTCTCCAGTTGCTAATAAAACTCGCATTGAGCTCCTTAGTGGCTTGATTAACAGGCAGATTAACTGTTACTGGGGTTTTGAACAGCTTGTCCCAATCAATAGCATTTAAAAAGCCCGTCAGGATGCGCTAAGCTTTTCACCCCCCCGTTCTTTTCTGAAGGCTTTTCGAGCGGGTCTGGTTGCATGACACTTTTCCCATATTTATAATCAAAGGCTTTCTCGTACAGAAAGGTGTATGTTCGTCTTCCAGTTTCAGAGCGACTAAGGCGAGGTCCAGAAAGCCTTTTTTTTTTTTTATCCTGCCATGTGAAGCTGTGCCTTATGCAAAAGGCCAAGATAAAAGAGGTTAAATCGATTCCAAACTTTTTGCAGATTGTTTATAAACTAGAAAAGCTCCACTTAACTCAGTGTCCTGTGCATTATAGGTTTCAAACACTGTCTCTACATATACAAATAGGCATTAAGTGTCCTGAAGGCAAAAGCATTGTACTCTAAGACGTCAGGATTTGTGTATCTCTTCAGTTTCAGACCGAACTGGACAAGAGGACTTTAAGCATTTTTCTGGGTATTAAAAAAGGTAGTTTGCAGCCCAGATATTAATACAACTAGACGATACTGGAGTCTCTAACTCAGCACTTTCTGCTTTCAGCACCTAACAAAATGCGAAAGGGAAGCAAACGCTGCTGTTTAACACAAATCAAAACCCAGGCACGAGACCATGTAAAAAAAGTGAAAATTATTTTAATTAGGAAAAACAAACAAAAAAAGCGCACCTTGCCATGTATAGTAGTTACTTACCTTTCTTTTTTTAACCATTTTTTATATTACGCCCATTTTTTTTTTCTTTTTGTCTGGAGTAGTTTAAAAAAAAAAATGTGAGCAGAGGAAAAAAAAAAGATACAGAAAAAAAAAATGCTAGTTACAATAATCCTGTGCGGATTTTAAAGCAGAAATCTTCAAAGAGTGCCTAAATCCGAGCCGAGGGCCGGGGCTGCGAGGTCCCACGGCCGCGGGGGTCCCACGGCGCAGCCTTCGAAAAGGGAGGGGGGGGCCGTCTGCGCCTGCAGGAGGGCAGGGCTTTGGGGGAGACGGGAACTCTCCGAGCACCTCACTGCGCTGCTGCTCCCCTCCTCTAATTACAAAGGCCAGAGCAGTAATTTCAAAAGTGGAAAATTCACTTAAAAAAAAAAAAAAAAAAAAAGAGAGAGAGAAAGGAATGGGGAAAACAGGGGAAAAAAAGGAAAACCAGGCCGGCTGGGCAGGGAGGGACGAGAGGCGGCTGGCAATCTGCTAGATGGAAAAAAAAAAAAAAAAAAAAAAAAAAAAGGAAAAAGAAAAAGCAAAAGCAGAGCGTTTCCTCGGGAGGTATCCAGGCACGGCAGTCCCGGCAGGTCCCGGCTGCCGGGAGCGCCGGGGCATGGCGGGGGGGAGAGCGAGGGGCTCCGTGCGGGCCGCCCGCTCCTCCGAGGGGGCGGACGCGGGTACCCGGGTACCGGGGGCGGCGGTGGCGGCGGGGCCGGTCCCGCACGGCCCCCGCACGGCCCCTCCGCTCCCGCCGCTCCCGGCCGAGGTAAAATGGCGGCGCGGAGCCGGGCCGGACCCCGCGGCGGGATGGGACAGACCCGGCCCGACGGGGCGGGCGGTACCGGCGGCCCCGCTCCGCTCCCACGCGCGGCCCGTCCCGCCCCGCCGCTCTTTCTTCCTCCCAACTTTCGCTCGGGGCTCCCGCTCCCACCGGAGCCCCCCCCGCCCCGCCCTGACGTCACCGCTTCACCCCTGCCCTCCCCTCCCTGCCCAGGGAGGGCTTTGGTTTTTTTTTTTTTTCTTTTTGGGAGGGGGTGGTGGGGGCGTTAAAAGTTTTTTTGGAGGTTGGGGGGGGGGGGAGGGAACACAAAGCCCGCTGAGCCCGAGGGGAAAATAGCAACAAGATTACGGCTGCTTTATTCTGGCGAGGAGGAGTAAGAAGGTGCTAATCCAAGGGATGGCTAATTGAGAGCTTGTAAAAATGATATTTGCCTGCGATTTTGGACAAAGTGGGTTTTCTCTTCTACCCCTTTAACGCCCTGTGGACGAGAGTTGGGAAAAAAAAAACCCACAACAACACAAACAAAACCTAAAACAAAAGCCAAAAAGATCGCTCGTTTGCTAGAGAGGGAGTGCAACAGGGAAAATAAACCCCACAACAACAACAACAACAACAAAGCAAGATAAAAAAAAAAAAAAATCAAAACCCACGGACACGACTGACTTCACTCCAGAAAAAGGACCGGATCCCAGCTTTTAACATCCCTTTGGAGCCTCCGAGGTCGGTGCGAGCTTACAAATCGCAGCCTCTTTCTCTCGCCCGCAGGATGCGTGCGGCGGGACTCCCGGCCTCGGCCAGCGACAACTAGGAGGGGACAGGCTGCTCCTCGGGACAGCTCGCCGGGACTCACCCACCCTGGAAGGGACACACTCCGGACACAGGTTCGTACTTCATTTCGGACTTTGTCTCTTTTCTCTTCTGTCGCTCTGAAAAATTTTCCTCGGAGCCCCTGAAATGATGCTTGGCCACGGGCAGGTTAACCGAGTGCCAGATGTTACTTTGGAAAGTTTTGGAGAGGAGGGGGTGAGGTGAGCCCGGGGATCAGGGGGCTGTAGGGGCAGGGAGGTCCTTGCCCGAGCCCCTTGTTTTGGCAGAGCCCCCCTTGGGGTGCCCCGCAGCCCCAGGGCCGGACTGCCCTTACCTTCAGGGAAGATCCCATCACTCCCAAATGCTCCCGTGTGTCCATCACGATAGTCGGCTCCATTTCTATAAAAACGCATGACTCGGGTCAAAACCCGAACCAGAATAGGACCCGCAGGTTGACTCGGGCCTGACCAAGGCTGCAGAGCCCCTCGCCGCTGCAGGTGGGGTCGGCCGGGTCCCGGGGCAGGAGGGCGGCAGTTCTCTCTTCCCCGCATCCTCCGAGGAAAGGCTTTGCTCGGCCCGTTCCCGGGTTGGAGGGAGGGCCGGGGGGAGGTTGTCCGCCCCAGTCCCTGCCTCCCGGGCCTCCCCACCGGGCGCGGAGCGCGGAGCGGGGTGGTCACCCCGCGGCACCCCGGCATCGGGGGAAGGGTAGGGAAGAGGCGGAGGGGCAGGCAGCAGTCTCTTAAGAGCCCATTTTGTGCTATTAGGGAGCTGTGGCAGCTTCTCGGCGGGACCGGGGATGACAGTGCATGACGGCCGGGCAGCCCATTATCCCGCTCCCATTGAGGCGCCCTTTCACTCACATGCAAACTCCTTGGCAGAGTCGTTTGTCTCCTCATTGTACTTTATTTAAGAATGCAATGGTTGTCAGGGCTCTTATTCAATTTCAAGATACTTTATTGATGAGCTTTGACTTTTAGCACTTTTCACATGTCAAGAGAAGTCAAGTGTATGCGGCTACGACTTCATTTTATGCTTTGCGCGTTCATACTCTCCACTTTCCGCGGTGGCTCTTGGAATTTCTTTTTCCCGTCTCTTCTTCTCCCAAGCCTTTTTTTTTTTTTTTTTTTTTTTTTTTTTTTTTTTTTAATTGTTTTTTTCCCGGTGCAGACCCCTTCCCCTCCCCCCGGCCCACTCGCCATAACCGATTGGGACACCCTGAGCTCGGACTGGTGCTCCCAGTGTAACCTTAAATGCATGCGCTGAGGGGTTGCTTTAGAGTTTACTGAGGTGTGTCTTAATAGTCCGGCATTCAACAAATGTACTTGTGGTGTGTGGTCAGAGCAGCAAAGTCATTTACTTACTTTCCCCCTTGAGTTTCTGGCAGCCAGTGAAGGGGGTCCCTTTGCAAAAGGAGAGGGGAGGCGGGGGGAGCCTCTTCGGACGGGCACAAAGCGGCAGCACTGCCCAGCGCCAGGCTCTGCCCTCCTCCAGCTCCTCCGTGGGATCTTTAAAAGAAAAAAAAAAAAAAAAAAAGAAAAGAAAAAAAGAAAGAAAGAAAAAAAAAATCAGCCGGGCAGCCCTTAGTCAACAAATGGCACGTGGGAGAAGTTGGTGAGTGTTTGGTAAAGGACTCTTCACGGCCTTTTCACAAGAGCCCTCAATACACAAAGTAAATGGTGTATTTGCTCTGCTCTTTCCCGGCCGGGGCAGAGCCGGGAGCTGGGGGGAAAAAAGGCGGGGGGGGTGGGGAGGGTGGCGATCGGCCTCGGGGCGCTCCCGGGGGCGATTCACCGGCGACAAAGCGCGCCTGTCTCCCAAATATTTATGCCTTTACCATTTGAATGTTATTTCCACACCCCCCCCCCCCTCCCTCTCCCACCAACCTCCCCCCCCCCCCCCCCCCCTTTCCCCAGCCCCCAACCTTATCTCCCATTGTCGGGCCGGGAGCGAACTGTTTAAATGCAAATCGACCTCTCCCCCGCCATCGCCATCACAACCACCATCACCACCACCACCACCATCACCATCACCACCGCGGCCGCCGCCCCCCTCCCCGCCCCCCCCCCGCCCCCCCTGCGGACCTGTGCGGTGCGGGCGCGGTGCGGGCGCGGTGCGGGGCGGCGCGGGCCGCGCTGGCGCTGCCGGGCCCTGCGCATTCATATTCAAACGCCTGGGCCAATTGGGCCGGGGCGGGCGGCGGCGGCCAATGGGCGGCGGGGAGGCGCTGGCGGCGCTTTGCATACGGCGATATTCGGGTGGGAGCGGAGCGGAGCGGCGGTGCGCGGTGCGGCGGGGCCGCCGAGCCATTAAAGTGGGGTTTTTGGAAAACCGCCGGCCCCCCGAGCTCCTCCGCCGCTTGTTGGTTTCTTTCTTTTTTTTTTTTTTTTTTTTTTTTTTTTTTCTTTCCTCTCCGCGCTCGGGTCCCCGGCGCTCGGGAGGAAGTGTTTTGCTGGAGGATGATGACAGAGGTCAGGCTTCACTAATGGGCCAGTGGAGAGCGGTGGAGGCGAGGCAGAGACCAAGGCACACACACATTAATACACTTGAACCATCACCAATCAGCATAGGTGTGCTCTGCCTCTCTCTCTCTCTCTCCCCCACTTCACTCACACACTCTTTTATCTCTCGCTCTCCAGTCACTGACAGCCCATTTTATTGTCAATCTCTGTCTCCTTCCCAGGAATTCAAGATCACACAACCAGCAGCTTCAGTGGAGAAAAACTATTTTGCTGGCAACTCTTTTTAAAGCACCATCATTTTAAATCAGTGCGCTCTTAAACTATTGACAGGAGCTTTGACAACAAGACAGGATGCCTCATAAAGGTGAGTGCTCATTTATTCTCCCAACTTCTCCCTCCTCGCATTTTAATATTTAGGCAGGGCTCTCTCTCTCACCCCTCCTCTCTCCCTCTCCCTCTCTCTCTCTCATATTCCCATTTGCATTCCGGAGAGCTTCCAAGGGAACTTTCCAGCCCAGGAGCTCACAAACTTTCTGCCTTTCACATGAGCCCGTGTCCTCTGGAAAAGCTAAAGCATCTGACTCGGAAACCAATGCCAACACCAGCAGCAGTAATTCCCACGCAGCGTTTGCTGGTCAGGGAGAGCACAGGCGCCGGTGTCTGTGGTGCCGATGCTGCTGGTACCCAGCTCGTAGGAGCGGCGGGACCCGAGCCGGGCTCCGGCCCCACGCCACGCCGCGTGGGAGGGAGAGAGGGAGGGAAGCGGCGCCTCGTTGCCCCGGGGGCGGCCCCGTCCCCGAGTTCTGCTTTGTGCTCTGCGGTCTCGGTTAGGGAAGGCTCACCCCTGATGGTGGGAGGAAAAACACAGCGAGCGGCCGGGAGAGTTGCGTGGAGGAAAAAAAATAAAAAAAAATTAATAAAAATAACCCACATCCTAGGCCAAGTCAGCTCCCAGGCGCGGTACAGGCGGGGAGCTGAGCGGAGCTGAAGGGCTGTCAGCTTTAATCAGCCACCCGGGGATCTTCCCAACTTGTCCCTAGTGCCGGCAACTTTCCCAGCACCGGCGCGGGAGAAGCGCCGGGGGCGCGGAGCAGCCCGCACCGTGCACGGTGGGCCCCGCCGGGTGCCCCGCACCGCCCCGTCCCTGCTCGGCACCGAGGCTCGCCGTGCTCCCGGTGTGGGGAATTTTTTTACTTCCTTTTAAAATCGATATGCTTTTTTTTTTTTTTTTTTTTTTTTTTTTTTTTTTTTTTAAATTTAAAAAACCCTTATATATCTTATTTCTATAAAAGCCTCTTTGACCCACCTCTGCGATCCCCAACTACAGCAAAGCTTTCCTCTTTTTTTCTTTTTTTTCTTTTTTTTTTTTTAATTTTTAAAAAGTTGCAAACTCTTCTCCATGCAAGGAAAAAAAGCATATTTGCTCCAGGAAAGCGCAGCAATAAACTTGATTCATTTTCCCTAGCAAGTGCAATTGCAATTGGAAAAAAAAAAAAAAAAAGAAAAAAAAAAAAGAAAGAAGAAAATCTGGGTTTGAATTTAACCTTGTAACGCTTTGCAGCGAGGGGTTACGTGGGCACGCAGAGCAGGAATCATTTCTGGAAAGTTTAAAACCAAACTTTCTCGAATGATTCAGTGTACCTGGCAGAGGCTGTTTTGGGAAACCACAACAACGTATTAGAGAAGAAATATGACTACATCTTCTCCATTTTAGGGGCCTAAAATAATAAAAGTGGCCCTTGACAATAAATGTTTATGGCTGCTGACCTTCACCAACGCTTCATCGCAAACCGATTCGGTTTTATCTTTTTCTCATTTGCCCCGGGAACGCGAAACTTTGTCCTAAAGGTCTAATGACGGTTTTACGGGGAGAGGGGGGAAAAAACGCTCTCCGCCATGGGATAAATATGAAGATTTCGAGATTAAGAACCGAGTTGCAGATTAGGCCCGGCCTATTAGGACGCGGCAAATCGCATCCCAGTTCTCGGAGGGAGCCGGCCGCGTCCCACGGGCCCGGTGAGGGTCCTGGGGTTCCTGCGGGGCAGCAGAGAATGCGGGTCACGGCAGGAGGAGGCGATTTCGCTTTGGTGTCGCGGGGCCGCCAGGCCTGGCCGGGGCCGGTGGCTGGAGGCGGTGGCGAGTTGCTGAGCAGACACGCAGCTCCTTGTCCCACGCCTCCTCTTACCTTGCTGAAGATCTTGGCTACCCTCTTCCTCTATTGTAAACCGCTTTCGGCTGTGTTTGGGTTTGTTCGGCTGTGTTTGGGTTTGTTTTGTTTCGTGGTCTTCTTCTTCTTTTTTTCTTTTTTTTTTCTTTCCCCCCTCTTTCTATTTCTCCCCCCCCCTCCTCCATTTCTTTTAAACCCACTCGGTGTCATTTCTGAGGTCCGTGCGGGCAGAGCTGAGGGGCTGGAAGTTTCCTGGTGCCTTTCTGGACGGCTTCTTTAACCCCGTAGGCCCCACGCTTATGATTTGTGCATGAAATATGGGAGGAAATTGTGTCTGGAGAAGTGGGTTTCCCGTTCGGTGTGTGTCTATGCAGACGTGTTTGGTATATTAAAGGGATGACTTCACGTTCAGTTCAGCTGAAGGAGATATCACCACGTCTCCACTGAAGTACAGTGTAGCTTGCTCTGCTGCTAATCAGGTAGCTCTCCAAAGAGCAGTAAATATTTACCAGTTAAAGTCTTCATGCTGCGAGAAAGTACTTGTTTGATGTTTATTTTTATGGATTTAAGATTGCTAAAAGCTACTTAATAAATTATACCGTGGCTAGTCCTGAATGGGGAAACGTGCCTCTTTGAATTCTCCATCATATGCCGGAAGAGTAAAATTAATATTCATTATAGGCGCAAAAGAAAGAGAATGAGTATTTTTAGGCGAAAAAAAAAAGGAGAGAAAATGAAGGCTGCGACTATTTCATTATTTTACCTCCTTTTTTTTTAGCAACCCCCTTGAATGGGCTCTTTATTGTAATTGTCCCTCCCCAATTGAGCACCCCACTGAGCTGTTGTATCTTTTTACAACCCCTAACAACTCGCACCAGTAACACAATTACCGCCAGATATTTATAACGAGAAATTACTTTTCCATTTTCACCCGCGACGATTTCAAATAAATACATTGGGACGCATAAATAAATAAATAAGTGGGCCGGGGGGTGGCGGGGGGGGGGGAGAGGGAAGGAGGGAGGGAGGGAGGGAAGGTGGCGAGAGGAGGAGAGAGGGAGCAGTGGAAGGAAGGAGGGAAGGAGGGAGCGAGAGAGAGAGGGGGGTTGGGGGGGTGTGGGGGGGGGGAAAGGCGCTGGGGACTGTCCAGGCGCTGGGTCAAGGCAGGCACTAATGAAGGGAGAAGGGGCTTGTTTCTCTGCTCTTTGTAAGTTGGAGGGTTGTTGGTCCGTTGAGTTGGGAAGCTGCGCGGCCGGTTAAGGAGCCTGGGTTTCTGCACTCGGGGTTTGGGTAGAGGAGCAGAATGGAGGCCATTGTTCGCTTTCTGTAGGCTTTGTTTAACAGTTCTCACCCCCTCCTGTTCTTACTTTTTAAAGCAGTGAGGCGAGGTAGACAGCGTGTGTCACAGTACAGTGAAAAAGGGGAAGATCTAAAGACCAAAAAAGAAGTTAATCACAAGACGGGGAGTTTGGGGTAGAAAAAGTTGCCAGTGCCGCGGGGAAAGGGGGAGGGGGGTGGGGGACGGGAGGGGGGAATAAATAACTCGAGGAAATACCCGGAGGTAAAAATGGAGCCCCGCTCCCAGCACGCAGGGCAGCCGGCGGAGCGCTCCCCCCGCCGCCGGTGCCCGCGCAGCCCCCGCGCAGCGCCGCCCGCCCCGCTCCGCTCCCCCCGGCCCGCGCCCCGCCGCCCCGCACACCTTTCCGGCGCCGCTCCACACTTTTTTTTTAATGTACTTCTTCTGCTTTGTCCTAGAGGGAAGACTTTAACTAGTGACACGCAGATGTGCGAGTCCCTAAATTGTATGAGAGGACAGTCCACCCTGCTTTCAGGCAAGTTTAAAAACATGACTTCGGACTCTCTTTGTGATTGTTGTCGCTCCACTTAATACACCACCTCAGCGAAGGGCACTAACGACGAGGCAATACGCCACCTGCATGCAATTAAAACGAGAAACCACTTGGCGGGCTGCTTCTCTTATTTTATTTTTTTTTTTTTATCCCCGGGTGTTAGGGATACATATGTACATTTTTGCCTTGAGATATTGTAAACCCCCAAATCCTTAAACTAACCGGGGGAAGATGCCTAAGGATAACAAAATCAGCCTGTGAGATTATTAGCCTCTCTGCAGCTTGACTGTGTGCACTACCTCGCCTGATTAACGCCTATTTTATCACTGATAGACTGCTATAGGCGACCCCCGTGGGATACTGCTCTATCAGCCCAACATGCAGAACAGTAAGTGACTCCGCGCCCCTTCGCGGCCGCGGAGGGCAGGCGGGGCGGCCGCGGGCGCGCAGGAGCGGGCCGGCACACCGGGCCGGAGGGCTCGCTCCGGGCGGGGGAGGGAGAGGCGGCTCCGCCGGGAGCGGGGACCCCTGCGCGGCCGGGAGCGCCGCCCGCCCCGTCGGGGCGCGGGTACCGCCGTGGGCAGCGGGAAGGGGGCCGGCGGTGTTGTCCCGGCTCCCGGGCCACTGGGGCTGGCCCGGCTCGTGGCCCAGGACTTGGCTGTGTCCCTGTCTGGTCTGCGGTGGGAGTCTGGGCAGGAAAAAGCCACTCCGTGTTAGGTGCAGTTTCTCGCCACCTTCTGAGTTTATTTGCTTTCCCGATGCTGATGTCTTTGTGGATTATTAATTTTCTGGGGGACCTTTTATCTGTTGTTGTTGTTGTTGTTGTCGTTGTCGTTGCTGTTGTTAAGACCTCGCCGAGAGGCCTGAGCGTTTCTCAGGGAGGAAAGCCCTGGCACCAGGCAGGAGCGCCCGGAGAAGGGCCCGGGGGGCGGCGAGAAGTGGCCTCTCCTTGCGTCCTGGCGGAAGGGGCTGCGCGGGGGTCGAAGGGACCGAGGGTGAGGTCCCAGCGAGTCCAGAGTAGGCCCCATGTCCTCGGGACGCGGGGTGGGCTCCGCGGGAGCGCTTGTTCTGCATTAGCGGCGGCGAGAAGCGCAGGCCGAGTTGCGCGGCCCTTGCGCGGGGCGGCCGGGCCTCACCTCGATGCTTCTCCAGAACCTGGCTGGGGATGCCTATCCCACCGTTCAACCGCTTAATAAGTTGTCCCCCTCTCGCGTGAGGAGCATCAGGAAAAAACGGAGGTTTTGGGGATTTCTCAGATATCCTTGGGTGGAGCGCTTTTTTATTTTATTTTTTGGTTGATTTTTAGATTTTTCTTTTTTTGTTTTGATGTTTGTTTGTGGGGTCGTTTCCCTTCTTTTTTTTTTTTTTTTTTTTTTTTTTTTTTTCTATGGGGGCCGCTGCGTGCGTGTCCGTGTGACCAATTTTCATGTATCCCGAGCAAAAACTGAGCCTCGGCATCCCGGGGAGGGTACTACCTGCGCCTTGCAAGGACGGCGGCGGCTGCCCTTGGCCGTGGCGTGCCGAGGGTTTATGGTAATGGGGGATGCCTTCACTCGGCCGTTTGGGATCGCCACTGCAAAACGCAGAAAAGATATCATTCGGGTGAAGCCTTTATTTTGTTTAAAGGTCGCGGCGGGCTCTTCAGGCTTTGTGTTAATAACTCCTGGGTGTATATGGTGCAGAGCATCCAAATTGACACCATATGTTTTCCTATTAGATGACTAGCAATAGAATACAAGGCGCATAATCATTGCCACTGGGCGAGATCTACACCGCTCTCCAGGGAAATTATATAATGATTAAGGCTTAACCTTTTAAGTGAAACTTTGATTTTGCTTTCCCCGCTGCCATTTTTTATGTGGGCGAGGGTCCCCCCCTCCCTTGAAATGGGCTCCCCGCACCGCATTTGGAGGGGGGGGGATGCTGGCTGGGCAGGGGGGGGAGCAGCAGTGGGTCTGCGCCCCACGGCCGCCCACGGCATCCCCGAGCCGGCCCGCCCGCCGGGGCGCAGCCCCGAGCCCCCCGGGGCGCGGGCGGGGAGGGACGCGGGGCTGCTCTCCCCGCGGTGGGAAGCGCAGGTCGCAGAGCCGGCCGCGCTGCTGGGCCGGGGCGGCAAATTCCCCAGCCCCGATGTCACTTCGAATCCATTGCGCGGGGAGCGCGCCCCCTCGGTGTGTCCGCGCAGAGCCCCCGGCTACCGCAAACCGCAGCCTCCCTCGGAGGGAGAGCGAGTAGAGTTCAATCTAGTCTGAGTGATATCCAAATGCGGACAGAAAGGGTCGTTTTATCATGCTACTATTTGTCGTGACGATGCAATTTTCAAAAGCAGAGTACTGTCATAAAGTGACACGCCTGCCACAAGTGCTCCAACTGATCTTTTCAATTAGCCTTCCATGCATGATCCGGGGCGACTTCCGCCTATTTCCAGAAATTAAGCTCAAACTTGACGTGCAGCTAGTTTTATTTTAAAGACAAATGTCAGAGAGGCTCATCATATTTTCCCCCTCTTCTATATTTGGAGCTTATTTATTGCTAAGAAGCCTGGGCTCTTGGAGTCAATTTATCAGGAGGCTCCAAAGAGAGGAGAGCGGAGAGCGCGTAGAGCAGAGCTTCTCCAGGGAGACCCTCCAAAGCCTGGAGCTTCAGGTTGGGCACTGGCGAGGCAGCCTCTCGCTTTGCTTTTGGCGAAGCGAGCTGCGGCTGTGCGGATGCAGGCAGGCTCGCTTGGGCTTGGGCTTTGGGCTTTGGGGGTTTTATTTTTTTTTTTAAATTTTTTTTTTATTTTCTTTTTTTGGTGGGGAGGAAAAGAAAGAAAGGAAAAAAAAAAAAAAAAAAAACAAAGCAAGGGAGCAACCCAAGGCGATCCAGCCAGGAATATTCTGGGCTTTTGGGTTGGGTTTGGGCTTTCGCCTCTGCCGCGGGTTTCGCAGACGGGGAGTGAGGAGAAAACGCGTTTTCTGAGCCGTGGTGGCTCCCGGGGAGCAGTGGGCGAGAACGGGGCCGAGGGCCGGAGCCGGGTCGGGAGCGGTGGCCCCCGGTCGGGCGGAGGGGATGGGCGCGGAGAGGCGCGGAGCCCTCGTTCTGCCGGCGGGGCGTGCGCGGGTCGGGCGGGAGCGGAGGGTGCTATGGTGGGCGCTGTGCTTCCCGCAGGTCACAGCGGCGTGAACCAGCTCGGCGGGGTGTTCGTCAACGGGAGGCCGCTGCCCGACTCCACGCGGCAGAAGATCGTGGAACTCGCTCACAGCGGCGCCCGGCCCTGCGACATCTCCCGGATCCTGCAGGTGAAGGCGGCGGCGCCCCCCGTCCTCCCACCGCTCCGTCCGCTCCGCTCCAGCGCCGCTGTGTCACCGCCGGGCGCTAATGCGACCCCCCCACACCCACCCACACACCACCACCACCCGCCTTCCAGCCTAATAAAACGATCCATCTGCTCGGTTGTCGCTGCAAATAGACCCTTCTACGCGTATATCTATCTATCTATCTATATTTATGGCTTTTAAAATATTTAAATTTTTATTTTTCGTTCCCCTCTATTCCCACCCGGTGATAACCCGCACTGTCATTGCAGTTAGTTCGCTGTAATAAACTGAATTATACGGCTCGGCATAATTCCAGTTTCCTCTCCTTCCCTCCTTCTCCCTCCTATTTGTTTATGATTTTGTGATATCTGTATGCATTTGGCGTGGCTTACTGCTTTTTTAGTTTTACCTTTTTTTTCTTTTTTTCTTCCAAAAAGCAAAACAAACCAAAAAAAAAAAAAAAAAAAAGGCGGAAAAAAATTAGAGAGAGAGAGGGAAAAAAAAAAAAAAAAAAAAAAAAAGAACCCCCCTCAAAGCCACGCTGTTTTAGCCCGGAATCTGTCTTTACAGACACTCACGCAATCTGGCGCAGCTCAGGGGTACTTTGTAAATGTAGGTCTTGAAAACGCCTCACTCACCCTGTCCCCCGCAAGTACTTTGGCTAAGAGCAGTGAGGAGGATGGAGAGTAGTCTGGCTTAGCTATTGTTGGCATTTAAGGAGTATTTTAACATTGATACTGAAAGAATTACGTTTTGACCAGATGATTTTTTTTTTTTCTTCCAAATGTTTTTAAAGTATCACTTTGGTAGAGGGTAGGGCCAAGAATGTAATTTTTTTTTTAAAGAAAAAAAAGACTCTCTAAGTAAGTTCTCATACCATTTAAGGTATATTTTTGTGTTATAGACCCATGCAGATGCAAAAGTCCAAGTGCTGGACAATCAAAACGTAAGCTTGTCATTGTTTAATGCATACTTAAACAATTTTATTTTTGTCTTGAAATTATTAATAATGTGATTTTCTGTCCGCTTCCCTATCCAGGTGTCGAATGGATGTGTGAGTAAAATTTTGGGCAGGTATTACGAAACTGGCTCCATCAGACCCAGGGCAATCGGAGGTAGTAAACCAAGAGTAGCGACTCCAGAAGTTGTAAGCAAAATAGCGCAGTATAAACGAGAGTGCCCCTCCATCTTTGCGTGGGAGATTCGAGACAGATTACTATCAGAGGGGGTCTGTACCAACGATAATATACCCAGTGTAAGTTCATGAAAAAACCCTTCCTGTGTGCTGTGTACAATGCTGGGTAGCCGTAGCGAGCCTCTGCTTCCTTTGTTTTGGTATCAGAGGAGAGGATAGCAGGTTCACATCATTTGCATGTGGCAGGGTCAGACGCATTTTTTCATACAGAATCTGACAAATGCCTTTAAGGAGGGGAAAAAAAAAACAAAAACAAAAACAACAAAAAAACCCCCAATATGCGGGTCACCCCTGCGCCTGGTGCCTCAGGACTTCGAGCATCAGTCGAAGACATCACTCTGGTTTTTGCAGGGTTGGGTTTGGGGCTTTTTTTTTTTTTTTTTTTTTTTTTCCCCCTTGGCTTTTTTTTTTTTTTTTTTTTTTTTCCCCGTGGTTTGTTTGTTTGTTTGCACCACCATCACCACCAGCAGTGAGCGAGTCGGGGCGGCTGGGACACGGCGGTGCGGGGCGGCCGCAGCGCGCAGCCGGCGCTCGGGGAAGCCCTGACTTGCGCCCAGGTCGAGCCGCCCGCTGTGCGGAGGGGGCGCGGAGGGGACGCGGGGGGCTGCGCGGGAGGCTGGCGGGGAGCGCGCTACCGCACTACCATTGCCTTTCCTGTCCTTTGCCTTCCAGGTGTCGTCGATAAACAGAGTCCTACGCAACCTGGCTAGCGAAAAGCAACAGATGGGTGCCGACGGGATGTACGACAAGCTAAGGATGCTGAACGGGCAGACGGGGACCTGGGGCACCCGACCCGGCTGGTATCCAGGCACCTCGGTACCCGGGCAGCCCGCGCAAGGTAAGGGACAGCCCGCTAGCCTCTCCGCGGCCCGGAGCGGCTCGGTTCGGTCTCGTTCGGTGGAGACGGCCCCGATGCGGGTCCCCCTCCCCAGCCGCAGCCCTGAGGATGGCGGTGTCCCTCCCGCCGCCTCCCTGGGCGGCTGCGGGCAGGTGGGTGCCGGGTCCGGCGGCCCGCAGGGCGTCCAGACCCGGCCCCGGCAGGGCGGCAGGCGGAGTAGCTCAGGAGCATCCTCTGCCAAAGCCGCATCCGCCGAGCTGCGGTGCCGGCAGCCGGGCGGGATGCGGGGCTGAGCCTTAACCTCAGCCCGGTAATTAGGGCTCCCGTTCCCCTCCCGGGCCGCCTTCCCGCGCCGGGGTCTCTCTGCAAAGCCGGGGCGATCGGTAACTATCTCCGTAGGGCTGATTATAATTCCTCCTCAATGGACCCGAAACAACTTTGTAAATATAGGAAACTGTTTATCCTGAAGATTAATAGGTATTTGTTGTAGGAATGACAAGGGGATAATATGAAGGATAATGGGATGTTACGTTACATACTTAAGATGGTTAATGGCTTCTTTTTGAATGCGGGCTCTGTTGAGGCTCGGCTCTCCCCGGCTCTGGTCATTCCTTTAGAAGAGGTGTCTATATACAACAACCTGCTTTTTGTTTTCACCCCGCAAGGAAAAAAAAAATCGGTAACAGTGTGCGGAATATCTGGTACAAAGGATGTTTCTGTCACACGCAAGAATTTGTTATGGGAACAATTCTGTCGCTATGTAATTGCTCATTAGAGATCGTTTTGTTTCTCATTAAGGCGACATGAATAAGCGTCTAGTTGAAGGAGACAGCTGTAGAAATGTTCCACAGGAGACCTCTGGACACGATATGGCACCGCTTGCCAATTAGACATGTCAGTTTTAAGAGAAGAAAACAGTCTATGAAGGACACTAGAAAGATAGAGCGGAGTCCTCGCTTCCCCCCACCCCCACTTTGGTGGTTTTTGTTGTTTGGTTGTGTGGTTTTGGGTTTGGTTTGTTTTTGGTTTGGTTTTTTTTTTTTTTTACATTTTGTTTTGCCCGATGTCCACCCCAGGAACCGGGACGGCTCTTACCCCTGGCTCGCCCCTACCTGCGGGGCCCTGCCCCGGCCCAGGGCCTCTCGTCCATCCCCGCGTCTCGGCGCCCTTCCCTTCCCTGCCCCGCACCCGAGAGCCAAACGGCGGGGCCGTGCGTGGCGGAGGCACCGCACCTTCCGCCCTTCCCGCCGGTGCGTGGTTTCGGTCTTTTGGTTTTTGTTTTCTTAACAGAGGCGTTAAATTGAGAAATCCGGGGCGCAGGGCGGTGGTGCGAGGCCCGGCCGCGGGTGCGGGAGGTGCGGTGCGGGCTCACCTGGGGCCAGCGGGCCCCTTTGGCCGCACCAGCGCACAGAGGCTGGGGGTGTGCGGGGCTCGGTGGCGCTTTGGGGAGCCCGTGGTGGCCCCTTCCCGTGGCGTGGGGATGAGAGCAGTGCCCGCAGTTCCCCCGGGCAGGAGCGTGAAATGCGGGAGGACCTCGGGAGCCCCTTCCTAAACCGCAGCCGAAATGAAGCGTGTGCGGGGCAGGGCTGGCTCGGGCCGGGGGTGCGTGTGTGCGCGGGCAGGAGAGGCGAGGGGGAGGCAGGCGAGGCACTTTAAAACATCCGCATGGCAAAATTAAAATTAATAAAATGGATTTCCTCTGGAATATTCATGCTCCCTCTAATGTTTTTCCCTTGCAGGGGTATGTTACTGGATTTTAAGAGTCCATTACTCAAAAAGCATAAGGCGAGGTTAGGTCTCAGAGGGGTACAAATATGGTCTCAATCTGATAAACGCCATGCAGCAGTGAATAAAATAATGGATACATGAGGGCTGACAGAACAAAAAGAGACATCTCTATCCGGGAGAAATTCTCCAGTGATTTAGTGGTTTTAGGGATCACCGAGACACTGTTTCTTATCTTTTTTTCTCCCCTCCCTCTCTTATAAGACTAAAGCCTTCTATAGGATTTAGACACTTTCTCTTTCAACAGATGCTACAATGTTTTGATCCCGGCTCTATAGCTGAGAGGTGCCGCAATTGGTTTGCTATCTTTTTTTGCTTGTTTTCCGCCTCACTGATTGAGACACTAAGAAACTAAGGAATGATTTTATTTCCCAGAGTCTTTTTTTTTTTTTTTTGTCCCTTTTTTTTTTTTTTTTTTTTTCCAGGAAACAAATCCTATACCCAGCGTCAGATGGTCTAGCTATAGGATAATAGGGACGGACATTCACTTGCTTTCTTACGGATTAGGTCTGGAAGGTGGAACAGCCCTATTGAGATCGCTCCTTTTAGGGACTTTAAAAAAAAAAAAAAAAAAAAAGAGAGAAAAAAAAAACTGGGAAAAAAAAAAGGGGGGTGGGGGTGTCTAAAAAGAAGATATCTTAATTGTCCTGGGGTTTGAAATGACGGGGTGGGGTTTGAAGTGATCATAAGCGAGTTGAGGTGAAACTTTTAGCTGGCTGAAAGGTCTGAGGGAGGCAAAAGAAAAAGAGGAAAAAAAAAAGAAAAGAAAAAGAAAAAAATATGGTTTAAAAAGTTTTAAAGATAAAGGGCGTGTGGGGGCAAAAGGGAAGCGCCCGGTTCGATCCGGTCCCTCCGCACCCGGCGGGGACGGGGCGCGCTGCCGGGCCCCGACGGCGCTGGGGGATAGGGGGGGGACCCGCGGCCATCCCCGCACCTCCCCTCCCCTCCCCTCCCTTCCCCTCCCCTCCGGCCCCGGGTCGGTGCGGGCCCGTCCGGAGCGGACAGTGATGGATGAGGGCGGTGGCGGAGGTGAGCGCGGCCCCCGCGGCGGGCGGGCGCGGCCCCCGGCGCTGCCACCCGCGCTTGGCAGGGCGCTGCCCCGCCGCGGCGGCCGTCCCCGGGCCCGGCGCTTTGTGTGCCCTGAAAGGCGGCCCCCCCCGCACCCCCGCTATTCACCCGCCGCCGGCCGCCTCAATGGGGCTGCGGCCGCCCATATGGTGACCACGGCCGCTTGAATCCCCGTGTTTAAATGGAGGAGAAAGTTCGGGTTTTAAAACATTTCAAAGTGGTTGAAAGGGTCCCACCAGATCCTGTCACAATTCCCCCCGAGCTTTGAAGGCCGGGGCCATTGTTCGCCGATTATAAATGATATTACTTTAAAGTTGATTTCCCACAATATTTAAAGGATGTCGCGGGAGTGTCGCTATTTATTTTTGGCGTAACTTTTCAAGGGAATTAGCATAAGTAGCCCATGCGTCCCTCACCCCGGCTCCCTTCTTTATGCGACATCAAAACGCCTCGAAAAATATGCTTTGAAAGGAGAGGGAGAGCTCATTTAAGGGACAACGACTTCTCTGCCTCGCCAGCAGCCTCCGTCCCTCTGGCCCCGGCGGTCGGGGGTGCCCGCGGAGCCCCCCAGCACCGTCCGGCCCGGGGCCGCAGCCGCCTTCGCCCGAGCACAATGAAACTTTCCCCTGTTTAATGGCAGAAATTACATTAAAAGTGGTGGAAATGCCCTAATTAAAAATGTACCGCTTAAATGATATGCCAAACGCTCAGCTGCAGAACAGCGTATTTAGCTAGTTAGTGAACTCGCTACTATTTCTTTTAAAATTACATGTTAAAATTTTAAAAGAAATCTTACTTTTCTCTGGTGCAACACATTACAAAGAATGGACAGTCCTTTTATCTAAATATAAAATTCCATTTTCAGCAATTATAGCCTGTTCTTGGTGATGATATAATTACAGCTGTGCTCAGTAATAGGTGTCAAGGCAATGCACACTCATACAATAGTTGAATAAAACTGCAGAACAATGCAGGCACTTCTAAATTCACAACCTTTAAAATGAAATTGACTGTGCAGAATTCAAATAAAAACTGGATAAATATTTTTTTAAAAAGATTACAAGCTTGGTTTGGTTTCTTAATAGCATTTTCTGCAAACCTATCAACATCTAATTGATTAGATAGGAATTACTGATTATAGATAATCTGAAATACTGAACATCACTATTTTAAATATAGCAATAGGTAAATAAATGCGGCAGGCAGAGGAGACTGCCATGGCACTTCAGCAGCGATTCACGGAAAGAATCACTTTCAGGGGAAAGTATTTTTATGCAGGTTTTATTCCAGAGGGAAAACAAAATGAAATTAAGACCAGGTGATCGTAATTCTTCCTCTCCGATGTTTACAATAAGGCTGGAAACTGAAATGTTTCCGTGTTACCCGTGTCATTAGCGCTGTGCTGCTTTGATACCCGAGACATTTTTAAGGGAGGGGTGTCAGCAAACATGGCTGAACTTGTTTCCAATCGCGTTATTTCTCTGATAGGGATCTTAAAACAAGGGTACCTACGTTTCACTTTCCTGCTCTCCGTTGTTCCACAGACGGCTGTCCGCAACAGGAGGGAGGAGGGGAAAACACTAACTCCATCAGCTCTAATGGGGAAGATTCAGACGAGGCCCAAATGAGACTCCAGCTGAAAAGAAAGCTGCAGAGAAATAGGACATCCTTTACCCAAGAGCAAATCGAAGCCCTTGAGAAAGGTGAGTGACATTTTCCTACGGCTGAAGCAGGAGAGAAAAGCAAAATGTGCCCCGACTACATTAACAGCTGAACGCAGGCATGGCATTCACGTGCCTTATATACACATATATATATTTAAAAGTCCGTGGCCCCCTCCATGCTCTTTTATTCACTGAGCTCCAAATATTCATTGATGTCTGTGGTGTGCCCTGAAAAGCTGTGAAAAGGTTTTTCAAAGGGAAGGTGTTCGGGGCACAGATCGTATTGAAACATCGATGCTACACCCTGGGCTCCTCTCCGGCGGGGTGTGTGTGTGGGGAAATCTCCTCCTGCCCACTGTCCCTGGCCGGGCTGCATTGCTGTGAGCTGGGAAGGCGTGGGCAGGCAGCTGGGGCTGGCAGCAGCCCTCCATGCCTGCCCCCACACTCGCTCCCCATCCCCAGTGCTGCTGCTGCCCGGGGCTGGGAGCAGGTGCCCTTTTCCCTGGCCGGCCTGGGCGCACCTCGCCTCTGACCTGCTGCGGATCTTTGTTCTGGTTTTGCGCTGTTGTTTAGCGACGTGCCATTTCGCTTCTTGGTGACAGGGTCAGAGCTGCCTTGGGGACCCCCTCGGCGGAGGCAGAAGCCCTCACTGCTCCTTGAAAGATGCAGCTCTGCACCCAAGCCTGCCTACCCCCACAGCAATATTCCCCAGCAGGCAAGGCGCCCTCCTTCCTAACACACACACACAGGCACACACATACACACACAGAGACACAGAGACACAGACAGAAAGCTCAGCTTTGCCTTTACAGTGATGCTTCCTAAGAGCATTTAGAGCACAGGCAGCGCAGGAACAACTCTGACTTTACAGTTGGCCACGTTAACTCTTCGCAACTGATGCAAGAATATTTCCTTCTGCAGAATTTGAGAGGACCCACTATCCCGACGTGTTTGCAAGAGAGAGACTAGCTGCTAAAATAGACCTGCCTGAAGCAAGGATACAGGTACCGAGTTGCTCTTCAGTTACAACTACTATTATTTTTACTACTGCTGTTTCGATTTTGTGATTCCTGGCTTCTCAAAGCACAGGGCAGCCCCTATCTATGGTCAGGTATTTGTCCATATCCCCCTTTCAGGAAAATAGCAGCAGCTGGGCTTTGCTTTCACCCGCTGCTTTGCTCCACTGTGAGCCACGGCCTTGAGCTACATGGGGGAGGCCCCACGCCTCTAGTCCTTGTAAGGTCGCTCACGACTCTCAAATGCTGTGCTTCCAGGTATGGTTTTCCAACAGAAGGGCCAAGTGGAGAAGGGAAGAGAAGCTGAGGAACCAGCGAAGACAAGCCAGCAACACTCCCAGCCACATTCCCATCAGTAGTAGTTTCAGCACAAGCGTTTACCAGCCGATCCCGCAACCAACCACCCCCGGTAATGCCAACAACCCGCTCACGTTGATCCGTCCCCTTGGGAAAACGAGGCTTTGAGACTGTACTGCCAGCTGTAATTGTGGTTGAACTAATGTGTCCATCTATCTGTCTATTCTATTATAGTTTCCTCTTTCACATCAGGTTCCATGTTGGGCAGAACGGACACAGCGCTCACAAACACGTACAGCGCGCTGCCGCCCATGCCTAGCTTCACCATGGCCAACAACCTGCCTATGCAAGTAAGTCCAGCGCCTCCACCACGGCACGATGCTCCCTCGGGGCTTGGCAGCCCCTGGGATATGTGGGAATTGGGGTGGAGGCCCTTCCTCCGCAGGATGAGGGGTGTTACGGGACCCAAACCGTGCTGAGCGGGGAAACCAGCACCAAAGGTATCAGAAAAGATGCCCCCTTTGGGAGAATCAGAAGGGAAAGGGAAACTGAAGGATCTGGTGCCCAGCAAGCACCTTCTTCTGAGTTTTAAAGTGGAAAGTCCTCAAATTTGCAAGGCAACAAATCTGGGATGAAAATCTGCTTTTTTGGAAAAAACCCCTGTGGTTAACCCATGGAACTCGCTGGTGCCGTATCGTGGAAATTGCTGCCTGAATAAGCTGCTGGAGGGATCCGACATTCTGGGTGTAGGTAATGTGGCAGCAGCACATTAGGAACACCTGAGAGAGGGAAGGATGTGATTAGCATCAGTGGTTATGCCAGCTAAGCCAGAATTGCAAGAGCTGTCAATCCTCATGCCTGAAAGCATTAGCTGATCACCAGCTGGGTTAGGAAGAAATCTATTCCTTTGGGGTCTGTTTCTATAGACCTTTCAGATGCAAAATTCCTCCTTTTTTAATGGTGGGGTTGGCCTAGGAAGGTGCTGGCCAATTACGGGAGTTTTACAGCTTTGTCTGAGGCACACAGCATTGACCAGTGCTGGAGGCAGGCGAGCAGATTAGAGAGCCTGACTCCTCCGCTGCGGCAATTACTATGTTACTAATTGCTGAACCAAAATTAACCAAATAAAGTTAGAGTCTCGCAAGTCCATGGAAAGAAGCGATGTTGGCTCCGTGACGTCGGGAGGCCGGCGGTGCCGTTCCCGGCAGCAGGCTGAGAGCAGATGACAAAGGATCAAAAGGCTGGTCCAGGAGGGGGGACCCTTGGGAAAGCAGGAGGCCCCCGATTCACCGCTGGGCACCTGGGCAGGGACCTGGCACGTGTGAGCCGCCCTGGAAAACCCTCACCACGGCACGGCAGAGGGAGATTTGGCAGCCGAACCATTGGCATCTCCCTGTGGAGGCATGGTGAGCTGCTAGCTCTCCCAAAGCACAGCGTGTGTGCCTAGCGAGGGAGGCTGTCAATATTTTTGGAGACACTGTGTGTCAGGGATGTGCAGACAGAGAGGAAATGCGTGCAGATGTGTTGAGTCTTGTGCGCCTGGAGCGGGAATTACTCATCCCGCTTCCTGCTCCCCCACTGCTTCCCTGTGTCAAGGCTGCACTGGTCCCCACTCACCTGGCACCCTGGAGCAGGAGAAGCCTCTGCTTAGTCTCTCAGCCCCTGCCCCAGGTGCTCTCCCCACTGGCAGGTAGGGTTTTGAAGGTTGGAGTTTAGGTAAATGGAGATGTCTGTTCTCCTGGGGTGTTGGTGGCACAGGTTTGAGGTGATTGCAGCTCTGACAGGGGATCAATGCGCACGTATGAACGGGTTTGGGGATCCCCCTTCAGAGCCTCAGTCACCCCAGACCCACACACTGTGCGTACATGCTCCAGGCTTGCAGGTGCAGGACCAGACCGTGTGCCTCAGTGGAGTCATTTTTAGCTACACCCCCTAATAGTTTTCAGTTACATCATCAAATGTGAGGTAAGATGTTGGCCGTGTCTCTGGCTGCAAATGGTATGAGACATCTTTCTTTTCCACGGGTATAAACGAGGACATCACTCAGGCTTAGCTCTGTAACACCTCCATCAGCCTCTAGATGCAGGGATCTGCTTGCCAGGCACGACTGAAAAAGCGCCAGTGACGGCCCATGTGGATCTCCAGACCAAACACCTTCGTGAAGAGGCTGCTTGGTTGGGCTCCTAAACAGAGCTTTACATGAGGGGCCCTGAATTTGAACCTTAAGCTCATTTCTGCTGGTGCTGCTGAGGGCTGGCACGTCCATCCAGAGCAGCCTGATGCTGTGATTGCCTCCACTGACAATTAACACTGTTCTGCCCTTTGCTCCCACAGCCCCCGGTACCCAGCCAGACCTCCTCCTACTCTTGCATGCTGCCCACCAGTCCATCGGTGAATGGACGGAGCTATGACACCTACACCCCTCCTCACATGCAGACACACATGAACAGCCAGCCGATGGGCACCTCTGGCACCACTTCCACAGGTGAGTGACCCCGTGCTCCCCCAGCCTTTCTCCCTTGCTCCAGCCATCAAATCTTTCACGTGTATTCACCGGGAGAGCTCCCTGTTGGGTTCAGTAGCTGCCAGACCAGGCAGAAGATGAAAAGTGTAAAACCTCGCAAGCTGGAGCAAAAAGATTTCTGATTTTTAAGCTGCTGCTGAAGGGCTGGATGGAAGACAGCTGATTAACAGAGGTGGTGTCTCAACAGCAGGACAGTGGGAAGCTCCTCAGTGAGCTCCCCATCCCGCATAGTCTTCCCCATTTAATTAATTTCTAAAGCAGCATTTATTTCAGCATTAATTTTCAGCAGAGAAACCCACACTAGTGAGGTTAAGTGTGTGGGAAAATGTTTGCAGGACTTGGGTGTATTTTTGCTGCTTTTGTGCCAGACACAGTAAATATACTGCTAAAAATCTGGAGTTATAGAAAAGGCAGGGAACCTGTAGAGATATTACCCTATGCATAAAAAAAGGCAAAACGGGGTAAAAAAGGGTAAGTGTCAGCATAAACAGGAGCAAGCCAGACACTTTCAAAAAGACTAGAACTGTTCAGTGTATTTTGGGCTGAATTCTCAACTGATACAACTGAGCTGAGGCTCTGGCGTTTATCTCAAAGCATGACAGTTTATTTATAACAACAAATCAGTGAGATGTGCATAGGTTTTTAAAATATACACACACCTGATTCTGCAGGCTGGTAGATGGTGAGAGTTAATGCTTACTGGAATTCAAGCACAAATCTGCGAAACTGTAATGCAAAAATTGTGCCATATATAGAAAAACTAAAATATCCTTTTTTCCCTCTCAATTTTCAGGTCTCATTTCCCCTGGAGTGTCAGTTCCAGTTCAAGTTCCTGGCAGTGAACCTGATATGTCTCAATACTGGCCAAGATTACAGTAAAACATGTGTTAATTCCGTAAATGACTATATGGACAACAGTTGGATGTTCAGCAGTATTTTATAAAGGAAGAATGGCTCTCAGAGTACTTCTGTACTGCAACTGTGCCCTATGCTGTAACACATGGAAAAGACTTTCACATGGACCTTTGTACACTGAAGGCATTATATCAGTTGGAACAAATCTTCATTTTGGTATCCAAACTTTTATTCATTTTGGTGTATTATTTGTAAATGGGCATTTGTATGTTATAATGAAAAAAAAAAAAAAAGAACAATGTAGACTGGATGGATGTTTGATCTGTGTTGGTCATGAAGTTGTTTAAAAAAAAAAAAAAAGAAAAGGATAAAAAAAAAAAAAAAAGAAGCCATGATCAACAAGCTTTGCCACGAATTTAAGAGTTTTATCAAGATATATCGAATACTTCTACCAATCTGTTCATAGATTATGGATTGACGTTCCAAGTTTGTATCATTCCATTGCATATAATTAAACCTGGAACAATACGCACTAGATTTATGTAAGAAAAAATATCTGTTGGTATTTCCAAAGGTTGTTAACGGCTGAAGCTATGTGCAAACAGGGGGTAAGGAGAGAGCTCCGGTGAAGAAAAGAGTTTGATAGATAAAAGGTAGATTGTGTCTTCGATATAATCCGATTTGTTTTATGTCGAAATGTAAGTATTTGTCTTCCCTAGAAATCTCCCAGAATGATTTCTATAATAAAGTTAATTTCATTTATATTTGACAAGAATATTCTATAGATGTTTTATACACATTTTCATGCATCATACGTTTCTTTTTTGGTCGGCAAGAGTTAATTGTTCTTAGATATAGTTGTACTACTGTTCACAGTCCAATCATCTTTGTGCATCTAGAATTCATTCCTAATCAATTAAAAGTGCTTGCAAGAGTTTTAAACTTAAGTGTTTTGAAGTTGTTCACAACTACATATCAAAATTAACCATTGTTGATTGTAAAAACCATGCCAAAGCCTTTGTATTTCCTTTATTATACTATTTTCTTTTTAACCTTATAGTGTGGTGTTGCAAATTTTGTTACTGTGTTAGGTTAATCTCATTAAGTTTTATTTTGATTTTATTTTCAGTTTTCAACGAGGAGGGATTCTTAAAGGAACGTTTTTATAGACTTTCAGCCCTTCCACCAGCCTGTAATTTGGGCTAACAAAAAGAAGATAGGTTCACGTATCTAATTGCAGCTGAGAGCAGGAGGAGGCTGTTTATTTAGCTTGGGTTTCTGGGGATGCTCTAAATGAACTCCAGAATCCGGCAGAATTTCCAGTGGGGAGTTTGCATCGTGCCAGTCAGTGGCAGGGACACGATGCACGCCCGTGTCTATCCGCTGTAATTGTACGTATAGACACCGCATACACACAAATATACATTCCTGGCCTCTAAAAATTGGTTTTGTTGGGATGCTTAGAAGGGAGAAAAAAAACCCCAACCCAGCTGTGTTTTTTAACAGGCTCTTTGGGAGAGTGAATACCATCCCTTTATATTGCCACACAGCACAATCTTAGTGTAATTTTCCATTGAACTTGTAACCTGGTTAATACCTCAATGCGCTTTGTGTGAGGGTTGTTAGTGTGGGCGTGGGTGGAGAGCTGCATGTCAAGGAATAATGAGAGAAGACAAATCAACAGGCAACAACAATGTGAGCTGGGACTGGCTAGTGAAAGCTAAAGGCCTTTAGTCACTGGCAGGGAAATCTAAACATTCCCATATCTATGAAGCTGGCTCATTGTGCTGCAGTTGTTACTCGCGATGCCGTGCTGAAAAAAGGGGATCTCATGATTAAAAAGCCAATGCACAGGGAGTTTTGAGTCAAAGCACAGGCATCACAAGCAGCCTTTGTAAAAGCAAAGATACCATCTAGGCTGGTTATGTTTTCCTTTCGGCATATTTGTCACAGCAGATAACGCTTCGCTGTAAACTTGGGGTAGCAGAGCCGTGGTGCCGAGGTAGTTGCAGCTCTGCAGATGAGATTAAATGCACGTAAACTCCGGATCCTTTAGGGAAAAAGGGGCAGTTTTGCCCCAAGCGTGAGGCGATAGCAAAATGAAGGGCCCAAAGCGAGCAAAAATGAACAAAAACATCAGGTTTAGATTTCTTTTTGATTGATACTGGCCAGTTGTAAGCATATTTGTTATACCAGCATAAAGTGGTCTTGACTACCTGAAAGCCATCCGTTCACAAATACTGAAGTAAAGTTATTTTTAAAAAAAATTTTTAATACATATTTTTGTCAGACCTGCGCATTACGTATTTATGAGGCACGGATAGACTGCGTTAAACACCACAACAGGCAGGTCCCTTCTCACACAGCTAAATTGATTCTGGGAACGATTAATTACAGGTACCAGCCCGGCATTTACGCAGCCGCTTAGCGTTGTTTATACCTAATGTAGTTTGCTATCTAAATGCCAACTTCTGCTCAACCAGGAATGGAAAACAGCTTCCCATCCCAGCTTTTTGTGCCCTGGTCGCTGTTCCTGCAGGTGCCGATCCGGGGGCAGGGGCAGCTCCCCAGAGCTCTTCCCTGCCCTTCCTGGCTTTTCCTGGCCTTGCAGCTCCACCGCCTGTGGTCCAGCCGCTGGTGGCCCCCATGCCAGCCCTGTCCACCCCTCCTGAGGCCTTTTTGGTGGCAGGCTGTGCTGGGGGCTGCAGCCTTCCCACAGCCCCTGCGCCTCCGCAAGCCGTGCGATAAAGCCGTCGTCGTGAGCGCGGATGAACCCTGAGACCATTTCGGTGACGGGCTGCCTGGCCGTGGCGGAGAGGAGACATTTCTGGCTCACTGGCTCGTCATCGTGCCCTGTGGAAGCAGGTCGGCGGGGAAAAGTCCCTGGCTGGCTGCACATCGGGAAGGAGCCAGGGCATTTGGTCCCCGGAGCGTCGCTTGCCTCGAAGAGCGTGCCGGGGGCTCCGCGGGTCACGGGGTGGCCTCGGCCTGCACGTCGCGTCCACAGCCCCACCAAGAGGCATTTCCCCGGGTGGGCTGGGGCAACGGAGGGGCTCCCCATGCCTGGGCACCGGTGCCAGCTCCCGGGGGCTCACTGGAGGCCAGGAGAGGCCCCCGGAGCGGCCTCAGCGCTGTTGCGGTGGTTTGGTGTGTGGCTGCGTGGGGGTCGCGCTGCCTCGCCAGGCACTGTGACCAGCTGCGTGCATGGGGAATAGAAACCTTCAGCATCCCCCAAACAGCCTCTACCACCCGTTTTCATCCCCTCTTTTTCGGCCAGACTTGTGCAGACCGGGATCCGCTGTGATGTGCTGCTCGGTGTAACACAGCGGTTTCCGAGGGTCTCCTCTTTTCACCACCGGGATTAGTGGGAGTTCTGCTATTGATTTCAACAGGGACGAGACATTTCTGTGCATTTGGTTAAAATGTATTTCATAATAACACCTTATACTTTATTTATAAGCCCCTCCTAAGGCATTTCGCAAATTACAGTCACACAAGAATTGATGTGTGAGCGCCGTCTTAATAACACCGTATTTTGTGTTTCAAATATTGTGTTCCAGATACAATATTTACATTTACAAGTGAAAAGGCTGCTAACCTAACAGTTATTGTTCGGAGCAGACAGATGACGAGCCATACATGCTGATGGCGAAGTAGACATGCGTGCGGTGACACACGTGTTGGAGCTGCCTCAGACACCCGGTTTAATTGTTTTTAAGAGGTAAGCACGAGCCAGCAGGTCCCCTGCTCCAGGAGGCAGGAAGAGCTGCTTTCTCACCCAGGCTGTGACACAGAGAGGGGATTTCCCCTCTTCTTTTTATTTATGAAGGGAGCAAACTGCCTCCCCCAGGCTTTCCAGCCATTGGAAGTCCTATTTCATTCCCTTTCCATGGCCAAAAGTGTTTGGGTGTTTTTTTTGTTTGTTTGGTGGTTTGTTTTTTTTTTTTTTTTTTAAATGACTTTTCTGGTATTACAGGCTAAAATGCATTATCTCCTTTTCTCTGGGAAATGCGTGCAAGTTTAGAGTTGTGCTAAGGTTTAAATTTGTTTTGCATTTTCGTGGTACGAACAGGACCACAAAAACTGGAAATGTATCATTGTTTTTAATTTCTTTTTTTTTTTTTTTCCAGTCCATTTCCATTTGCTCTTGTCCTCGGCTTCAGCATTGTACATTGTGCCACGAGCAGCTGATAAGGCTCCTCTGCTCTGGGAAAGGTTTAGGATCTTCCTTTAAAATAACTTTTCTTTGACAAGGCACCTGCTTGCTTAATAATGAGCTCCTGCAGCCGTGTTTCTAAATCAGAAGTGTGACCCAATACAACCCCCTCCCCAGTTAGAAATAGGGTTGTGAGAGTAGAGCCTGTGATGGCTGTTTGGTCCTGCTCAGACAGGGAGTATTTCCATGTCTTGCTGTGCAGAAAAGGCAGCCATGGGAGTGTTTCTGTGGCTGGAGAGAGCAGGGACCCCAAAAACCTCGCACTGCCCAGAGTGGTAGAGGCAGAAGAAATGTTCCTCCTCTTTGGGTGGAAAACAAAGCATGGAATATGGCTCCATTCGGATTAATGCTGGAGAATGATGCTAGGGAAGTCTCTCTCACACATTGTCTCTCCCTGTTTCTTCGAGAAAATAGCAGAGGATGGAGCAACCTGCACGAGGTGCGTGGTAGTAAAGATAGTAGAGTTTGGATAGGAGCCAGTTTGGCAAGTTCCTTGCTTTAGAAAATGTTTTAAATTAATTCCTCCCCTAATATTCTCTTAAGTGTAAAGAAAGAAAACCCCAGCAGACAGTTAGGGTAGCTTACCTAGGACAGCTCACTATCCTAAGATGGTTTTCAAAAGCGACCACGTGGAAGATGAAGGTGTTTTCACAGGGTCTGCAGAAATGAAACCTCAAAGAAATGAAGTGATCAGTCTGTTAATATGCACAGCTGATGTGTAGTAGATTTTCATGAATCCTCCAGCTGCCACAACCCCCGTTGTTTCTTTTGGAAGGTGGCCCTTTGGAGAATTTCACTATGAACCCCTGATGTCTCTATTCCAGGGCCTTCTGTACTATTCCCTTTCCCCTTCTTGGTACCACCCCTAGTGAAAGGATCATGATTTTGAAGGTGGTGAAGGTGAAAACGTGTGTCTGATGCTGGTGGGCTGTGTGCTGGAGCTGCTTTGCCCCCACAAAAGAGGGTGGCACTGTTTTTGCTGGGCCTGTAGAGAGGTCTGTGGTTTCTCGGGTGCTGGATCCTCACCTCCAAAGTCCAATTGCAGGTGGGTCAGGTGGTGAGCAGAGGTTCTGTGAGTGACCCAGGAGGATTCTTGTTACCTTCAGGTGCCTGACAGGAGCTCTAAGCTGCATGAAATCCTCCAGCAGAGGTTGCAGTTGCCTCCAGGCACCTGACAGACCTCACGTACACTCTGGCAGCTAAAATTGGTGAGGGTTGCAAATTGCAGTTCTTCCTCTCCTGGGACATACGAGCTTTTCCAGCTGCACCAGAGAAGTTTGTAGATTCCCAGATAACCTCCTTCAGGTCAGGCCCAAGCCAGTGGATTTTGAGAAGTTTATGAACAGTTATTCCACAGAAATTACACACAGGGCAGCAGCAGGACTCTGAGTTACCTGGAACTGCATACAGCAGATAAACACCTTCAGGTTGTTACAATAAATATGTTAACTTATCATAAGCAAAGAAAATTTATATTTCTCTAACTTTTTTTTACCCTTTATGTTTTTACCCTTCGGATTCACTCATCAAAGTTGAACTTAAGTCTGTATTCTGCAGCTTTGTGTTTCAAAAACTGCAGGGGAGGGCTTATTTATTTTTAAAACTCCCCCTGTCAGACTGGATTAAGTAAAAACCCCATCACTTAAATTTTACAGTTTTTTTGCTTTTAAAGAAGCAAGTTGTCCACTTGGATTGCTCTGAATCTAAGTCAACACTGTTACTTTGCAAAATACACATTCAAACCCTTAGATTCCCATTTAAACTAAGTTTTTGTTGGGTCTGATGATTTCCTGAGTTACGATTCAACTATTCCTCATGAACTGTTGTTGATTCACACCTTTTTGGGAAAGGAGACATTTAAACTTCATAGATTCTTCTACAGTCAAGGCCTGCAAAAAAAGCCCCTCAGTTAACTCTCTTGCTTCTTTTATTGTGCCTGCCTGCTGCACTCTCCTGCTTGTACACAGGTAATTGTGGATGCTTCCACACTTCTTGTGCTTCCATCCTCTTTCCCTGTTTTTTTATTGGCACAAATTCTATTTGTTTTGTCTGAAGCTGGTGCACTGGATAATGTTTGAAGCTCCTTGAACTTCTAGTTTGGATGAATCCCCTGTTTCTGAGGTGGCTCCTGGGAAGACAATATCCCACACAGATGGACTTGCTACTCCACTGTGTCCATAATTGTGCTGCCAAACTCCTTCTCACTCAAGTAATTTTCCAAAAACTGCTGAGCTACCCTGGACTGGTAGGCTAGGGAGCACCATAAATGGGAACTTCATCATGCTGGGGAATACTTCCAAAAGCTTTTCTTTGTCTGTCACTCCCTATCTGGTCTCGACTGAGTTCAGCTTTATTCATTAGTGCCGTGTCCAGCTCTGGGCTCCTCAGTACAAGAGAGATATGGAGGTCCTGGAGCGGGTCCAGTGGAGGGCAATGAAGATTATGGGACTGGGGCACCTCTTATGAGGGTGGACTGAGGGGGCTGGGCCTGTTCAGACCGAGAAGGGACCTCACCAGTGCTTGTCAGGATCTGAAGAGGAGAAGAGGCAACGAGCAGAAACTGATGCCCAGAAACTTCCACCTGGACATGAGGAAGAACTCCTTTCCTGTGCAGGTGACCATGCCCTGGAACAGGTTGCCTAGAGAGGTTGTGGAGTCTCCCTCCCTGGAGATATTCCAGAACCATTTGGATGCAGTCCTGTGCCATGTTTAATGATGTTTAATGAGCCCAGAGAGGAAATGGATTCACTAAAACTTCCCTGGTGAGGAATCAATAATATACATATTATTGATTAATATATATCATATAAAAATATATATCAATAATATATAAATATTACATAAAAATAACACATAAATATCATTATATAATAATAGAATAGATAAATATTATTTATATAAAATAGATAAATACTATTGATATAAATAAATCCATACTAAGGACTGCAGAAAATTTTCACTCCAACATATTTTAAACAAGTTGACAGCTCTTTCTTCACATGATATGCTTTCTTAAAATACTGGCACTGAAAACTGCTTGATTTCATTTTAATTTTCATATTTAATATTCACATTTCATATTTAACCCAACTCATTCATTCTTTCTGCTCTTCTGTAAGTCCAGCTCGATGAAATTTCAGCAAGAGCTTTCTCCAGTGTATTTGCTCCAACCCGACTCCAACAGAAGCATCTGGAAGTGTACCAAAATTCACCTGTTTCAAGATTTTTAAGAGAATACCTCTGATACTGTTAAGTGCTGAGAACATTCTGAGGCCATGAACATTCAGACTCAAACTCTGCCAGCATAAAGACTTTTTTTAAAAAAAAAAAAAAATCCTTCCTATATTTTGGATTTTACATATATCTCCAATGCCAGAAGATACTAAAATACACTATTTTTTTAAATTATTTTTTTTAAATTTATTTATAGAGGAATATGCAGCTACAAATTCCTTAGATTTGCTAAATTGTAAAAAAAAAAAAAAAGGTCCCTAGCAGGTTGCTCCTAGTCTAAACCATCACTACTTTCTCTGGAAGACTTTTTAGATTAAGCTGTACAGGTCCAGAAAATCCACAGCAATAAAATATTGAAAACCCCACATTCCTGTTAAACAGGAGGTCTGTAAATTGGTTTGATGTATCTAATACCTTTCAAAATTGTTTAAAGACAGAGTTTGAATTAGCAACCAAGTTTTCATCAGATGCTCTGGGATGCTTTATGCTCAACACTCCTGGAAAAATCTACCTTACTCAGGTGCTGAAATACAGATTTTTTTTTCCCCCCATTTTTGGGGAAAACAAAGAAGAGCCCAACATTTGCTTATATCAGACCAGAAGCTGAAAAAAAAAAAGTGGAAAAATTTTTGTTTTCTTTTTCATTCCCTCCATCTGAGCTGCCTTTTTTTTTTTTTTTGGTAAGATGAAGATTCACTTTCATTCTCTTTTTTCTACAGAGGTACATTTATTATTGAATAACCACCATCATGTGCTCAGTGTGATTAAAAAAAGAAATGTAGGCCTTGCACTCAGGTAGCTCACAAGAGAAAATAAACCCCCCAGGAGATGTCATGGGGGATACTACTTGCTTCCAGAACCTCTTAAAGGCATAAAAGCATCTTCTTTCCTATTTCTGCTGTGCTCTGGAGTTAAGATGTTTATCCAGCACAGGCAAAAGGAGAAGACTTCACTAAATTTCCAATATATGATCCTGGAGAAACAGTGGTTTAATTATGTGTGTCTGTGTGTGTTTGAGTGTCATATCCCTTGTGGTTTCAGAAAAACTCGGATAATTGCTCACTTTCCATTGTTGGCATCATAGAAGGATTTTTGTAAGTTTAGATTTTTGCATTTTTCCAAAAGCTGTGCTTGGAACAACATCACTATTTATTTAATATTAAATTTAAAGATTAAACCAGTTGCATACTACCATAGGCATCAGACTGTAGTAGCTGAATGGCCATTTCCAGACGCTTGTAGCAAGTGTAACAGAAAATTGAATTCAACTGTACCCTTGAAATTGCTTCTGAAATGCCTTTACAAACAGAGGAAAAAGATTTAGCCACGCTAATATTCTTCTCGTGTTCCAAATACTCATATCTTGAAAATCTCAGCACAACACAAATTATATATAAAGAATTCTTCTCTGACATATTAAAGGCGTGACGTTTTAAATCTCATTTCTGTGTGTCACAATTCTGTAAAGATCGGGTTCTTGTGCTGAATTGGGAACGTCTTCACTGGGAGGAATCTATTGTTTACCTGCTGAGTTTGGTGGTTTCAGTTTGTAGCCTGCTAAAAAAAAAGTAGGAGGTACAGCTTCAAAAAAAATTGCAGTAAGCAAGAAAACCTCACACCACAATCTCTGGAAAGGAGCCCTGTGAGCAAAGTGAGGAACGCACAGACTTTCCAGCAAGGAGATGCCACAAGAAGCTGGTGGCACACTGCAACAGCCTGTGGAAAGAGGCTGTGCCCACCCCTCATTACCTGGGCTGCACCCCTCAGTTAAATATTTGTCTCCAGATCAAGGGAGGGAAGAGCTGGAGGATGTTTTGTGCTCAGGAGCCCGACGGTCACAGAGCGGCCGTGGGGAAGAGGCACAGAAAGTCACCACATCAGAGCTTCTGTTCCCAGGCCAACAACTGCAACCTGCAGTGTGCCCACTCCACAGCTCCATTCTCTCAGGGAGCACATTCACAGCACTGTGTCACCTATCAGTTCACTGGACTAGCCAAGTCACTGTCATATTCTGCTGTACCTGATATGATATTCTGGAAGGAAAGAAGAGGAATTTTGCTCCTTGTCTTTGCCCTTAGGTAAACAACACTGTACATCTGTATCCTCTAACACTTGTTTTACAAAGCACGTTTGGTGACTCAGAAAAAATAAAACCCCACCACACTAATGCACATTTGCAGAAGGAGTTCCTTTTATTACTCAAAATATTTGTCAGCTTTAATATATTGACCTACTGAAGTTTTGGGAACTGAAGTCTTATAAATGCACAGGACACACCTACAGACACCCATGGGATACCTATGGTGCTTGCTAACAATTTTCTGTTAATACATTAACTAGGAATGGACTGTGGCTTTCATGGCATTTTCTCCCCTGTGTGTTAAGGGAACGACCTATTTCAGTTATGTTGTCAGCAATTTATACGTCTTGTGACTTTACATTCCACGAAGAAATACCGTGTTTTGTGCTATTTACATTAAAAAGATGTGCTTTGTAAAACTTCACCTTTGTTAAAAATCACTTTATCCTAAGCATTTAAATTATTTGGCGCTTTCAAATGGCACAATTAAGTACCTAATGAGAACTTCCATTCAGTGTTACATATAACACAAAAAGAGAAAAACTGTTTGAGACATCAATGATAATATTTTAAATATGTTTGCATAGAAAAGTAGATGTCTTTTTTTTCTTCATTAAACTGACAGTTGAGTTCTGAAACTTTATTTTGAAAAGACTTAAAAAGGATTTGTGTCTTTAGAAATAAAAAATATAACAGGCATATCTAAAAAACAGAGAAGAGAAAACCTGATTGTTACTGCTAATGAAATAGCTGATGACAAAATAGTAGTCTTTTTGATTTTGATCACAAAAAATAAACTGGTAGTGACAGGATATGATGGATAGATTTGACATCCTGGCAAATCACTGTCATTGATTCAATTATTCTAATTCAGAATAAAAGCTGTATACAGTATGTGTTTATGCTACAGTGGAGTTTTTTAAGTGATTGACATTCATCATATTAGTTAGACAGTTTTAAAAGCTATGTCTTTGTTTTACACAGCCTTGTTGAGGAAAAAAAATAAAGTAGAACCTGGATTGCAGGGGAAAAAAAAAAAAAAAAAGCGAACCACTTCACCAACTCTTGGTTCCAAACCCATCAAAATATGTTACCATTATTGCATCCTATTAACACGTTCTTTGAAGACTCAATTTCACCCCAGCCATGTAATACACTATTATAAAGACTAAATTTCGAAACTGTAATGCAATCTTACAGCTGGGTGGCTTGGAAGTTCTGCAGAGGAGAAGATATTACCTTTCAAAATGGAAGTCAGCCTCAGAAGAAAGAATGCAAACCGCCTGAATTTACGGGTCAGCTTTGCTTTGCCGTTCCTTTGTGTGATGGGAGATGCACAGAGATACACACACAGAACAGTTAGAAGTTCACAGATTGTATATCTGAGAGGGTGGGGAAGCCTGAATTACTTGTGTATTCTGCCCTGCTTTAGACCAGCATGCTGTGATATCCTTCCCCGAGCTCAAATGCACTCTTCTGGTTTCCCAGCATTAATGTAGCTGTCGGTTTGAATTTCAGTCTTGAATTATGGCTGTTGACATAATTTCATAGTGCTGACTGCAATTGTTTAGGCTTACTGTTTTGAACTACACAACAAGGAAATCAATTCTTTCCTCTCTGGTTAGGAAATTTAATTCAAGTGCATTTTAATGCATGTAGTAAACCATAAGGAAAAGTAATTATCTGTAATATATTCTGATTTAAAAAACAACTATTCTTAATTACTGGCATATTAGAATAAAAACTCTCTTATGTATTTTAAATTTATTATTACATATTCAATAAACTAATGTATAGTTTCCTGAAATTTAAGAGTGGTATCTCAAATTACAAAAATGAATGTTTTTAAAACTATGTAGTTTGCTTTCCCAATAACACGTGACAATGAATTGCTCAGTTTCATTCCTTTATTTCAATAAACCATCTGACTCATTATTCATACAAAATATTAAATGCAACTATATATAAAAAAATCTATTGGGAAAAACATCCCTTTATTTTTTAGCGTAAAAAACCCCACAGAAATGAAAACGGTAACAGCAATTTTCGTATTTTAAGGAAAGGAACAAAATACTGCATGTTTTCCAGTGGAGCAGAACAATGGCAGGACCCAACACAACAGAAGCTTCACCGAAAAGCAAAATCCAAACAAGGCCAAAATTAGTATAAAGAAACCAGAATACAAAAAGATTTAAAAAAAAAAAAAAAAAAGAAAAGAAAAAAAAAAAAAGAAGGCATCATACGACAACACGTATTTTTAAAGACTGCTGGGTCAAATCATTAAGAAAAATATTTATATAAGTCATTAACACTCATAATTAGAGTGTCATATAAATCTGAGTGGAACTGCTAAGCAGAAATCACTAGAAGTCCAGGTGCTTCTTGCCGATGGCCATGGCACCACATCCTGAGCTCAGCAGTTTGGCGGATCCTGCCAGATCCTGTTTGCTCGCGCGGCTCACTCCGTCTGACAAGTCTGGAGGCAAATGTAGCCGCTGTGGCAGGAGATTTTCAGGAGGGAGGGAGAGAGAGAGAGAGAGAGAGAGATTGGAAAAAAACAGGGAGAAAAAAAAATAAATAAATGCAGTAGAATTCATTTTTCATAGCTTTATCTCAAAATGCAGTCTCTTCCCCGACTGATCGGTGTTTACTCACACAAATAAAACACTTCCCAGACGTTCTTTTAGGCTGACCTGGGAACAGTTTTGTCTGGTTTCAATACGTTGGGTTCTGTGAATTGGAATAGATTTTTTTTTCCTTATGAAAATTTTCTAAACAAAATAAAAATTAGCTCGAGGTATTTAATTACATCTATGGGCATTCTTCCTTTAAAAGCAAGTGTTCTGCCTGTTTGTCAACCTCTAACTTAAGTAATTTGATTACCATAGCTACAATATAAGTGTAGTTTTATTTCAAAGCATGCACACTTTGTGGCAGAGCCTGAAAATAAATGATGTGATGGTCAAAAGATGGAGAGGGCTCACCCTGGCTGCAGCATTATTCTGCTAGATGTTTCTCCTTCATATTCCACTGCTAATTGCTAATAAAAACAAGCAGGGATACAGTTCCATAGGTATAGGGCAATCATACATGTTAATCAAAGCCTGCCCTCCCCAGTGAGTTGTAGGAACGTTCCATCCAGTTTACAGATGAGGAAACAGAGACACAGGTTACATGGTTGTCCACAAGCACATGGCCCTTGCATAATAAACCTTATTTTTCGACTATGACAAAAATATTTCTACCCACCTTTCTGAGGATCTCTGACACTGGAGAGACGTAAAGGACATGAAATCACCATTTAGCTTTTGTGAAGTAAGGTGAAAATGAGTGTAAAGCTGAGGCTTTACTTAGTTAATTACTGGTTTTCTTTTGGAGGCAGCGAGGCACTGAAAGGCAGTCAGATGAGACAGCTGAGCATCTTCTGCACAGTGCAATAATTTATGAAACTGGTATCATGGAAGGAGCGTATTTCTTGAAAGATTTAGTAGGCAAAGGCTAAACTGTGGGGTTCTTTTAAAATGCACTAAAATGCACAGGCTTCTGAAGGGAACAGAACAGTAATGGCTGTGTGGACCATCCTTATCCTCAGCTTTTGCTGCATTTTTGCTTTCATCACAACACAGCTGCCTTTCCTTCAATACCTTTGAAACTTTCGTAGGATAAGATAAGAATTCAATTAAAAAGCATAAAAAATCTTTGTATTTACAGTGAGCTGAGCTGTTCAGTTCATTGCTGGCTTTGAGACTGTGCAATTGGGCATAACTTGAGAGATGCTCCCAAGCGCTTCTTGCCACTCCTGATTGTGGGCAGAAGAATGTGTGATTCTTCTTGGGAGAAGAATGTGTGCTGGCTTGATGTCTTCTCTAGGAGAAGGAAGTGCATAAAGTGATGTGTGAGAAGCAGGGAAACCCTAGTCCAAGGTGAGATGACATCTCAGTGTTGCAATAGGAGGAATGCGTGCATTTATTCACAGCATTTTGCCTCTGAAGCAGAATTTACAGATCAAAACCCACTCCCCAGGTACACCACCTATTGAGTGTGCAGCTCTGACGTTTCAGTGAGCTAAATCAGAGCTGTGGTGCAGCATCCTGCACCCTCAGTCCTCTCCCTAAGCATGGCTGTGGATGTGAACTGCAGCCCACGATGCCTCATCTCTGCATCGACACAACAACACGAACCAGGGCACGAGCCTGCCTTGTTTGGCTGCTGGGAAGAGCCAATGTAGGGCTTGGATTGTGGGAGAGGGGCTGGAACCACTGAAAACCAAGGAGGAGGAGAAGCTGGGAAGGACAGGGGAGCACTTGGCAGATCTTTCAATCACATTTCCTTTCCAAAAAAAAAAAAAAAAATTTCAGTGCTCTGCTTTTCAGGGTACAGGGGACGTGGGAGGTGGAGAGACAAGTGAACTAATCCAACCTTCTCCCACTCCCTGCAAACATCTCTCTGCCCTCACCATGTTCCTCTAGGGAACATGTAGTAATGCCATCCTCCTCCTGCAACTACTGACCCTTTTGCCAAGTCTGCCACGTGGATTCACAGCAAGGTGATGAAGAGCAAGCAGAACCGAGACTCAGCAAACTCATCTCACACAGGGACTGACCAATATTACAGTCAGGGAGCAACTGCAAACCCTGCCACGATGCTGGGCTTGAAAGTGTGGTCAGAAGAAAAGGAATCTTTTATGTTTACACAGTCATTTGGTCAATGTTGTGTTCACTTCACTATAAACAGAAAACAGAAGAATATTTATAAATTTCCAAAGACTTACAGGCAGGAAAAGTAAAAAATTATAAAGATCCTCAGATTGGATCTTGGAACTGAATTAGGCTTTTAGAGATATATTTGCTATGATGCAGTATTTCATTATACAGGCATACACTCTTCTTCCCCCATCTTATTCACTGAAGAGGATGCACACTGCTCATTTAGTGACTGGCTATTCAGTATTTTATTTTCTTGTCACTGTTTACTCTGAACTTTCCTGACATATTTATTGTACACTATTCAAACCTTGTTCTGAAGACAGAATGGCTTTTCAATAGCTCGTGTCAGTATATAGCACTTGAATGCTTCAGAAATACCAACTGTGTTATTTTCCTAATATTCTTGTGAGAGAAGGCCACAAAAGTTACCTCCATTTCAGAGACAGGGAATTGAGGCACATAAAACACACGGCAAAAGGTATCTACTAATTTCAGAAACGCAATCTGAGGCATTTAGGACTTGCCTTTCCAGAATGTTTGGCATTTTACAGCATTTCACATGATAAAATGCTAACTTCATTTGCAGCTGTGAATGTTTAGTATTTCCTCAAGAACTCCCAAGTCAGGCACTCAGAAAGCTGGAGACACAAAATAAGGGTATAGAAATAAAAATGGTGGGCTGAAGCAACATGATCACTCAGAAGCTCAGTGGTATTGGCAGAGACACATCACACCTTCCACGATATCCTTCAATTGACTTAATTACGAGACCATCCCTCCTGCAATCCTTGCCCTCTCTACAATCCCGATTTTCAAACATTAGAACAAATTGCTGGTTCTCCAGGAAGCACACTGCACTGCACATACCACATTCACTCTCAGATCAGACATACTCTGAACAATAAACAACTCCAGCGTCCTTTGAAAACAACCTGAATATTATCCTGCCATTGAGATCTGAATCATTGGACACACACATGCTACTTCTGAATAAAGCCTGAATAGCTTTTTCAAAATATCATCCCCTGCATTTTCTGTGTGCAGATTAGAAACAAATACAGGGTTGAAAATATTAATACTAATAAATATTTTAGCACCACTAAAAATATTCTAAATTTTAAACTGCAAACAAACAGGAAATTCTTTGCATGGCACTATAGAGACATCCACAGGCTATAAAAACCAGGCCTTTATTTTAGGCACCAGTGGGGACTTTGTGGTCCCTCGAACTAAGGCAGTGATAGCATGAATGGGCTGTGATCCTTTTTGAACACCAGCATCACAGAATGATCAGACATTTTCACAGATATTTGCTGACTGCAGAGAAACAATCCCATTTAAAGTCCCAGTTAAGGGCAAAATGTCTTCTGCTGGGCAGATTTCTCTGCTATTTCTGAGGCTGTGACCTCCCATCCCTTTCGACCCCTCTTTCTCTTATCAGTCTGATAAGAATCAGGCTGACTTTGCTCACTTCAGCAATCCCAATCTTTCTTGTCCAGGCCTCCCATCCCACAGCTGGTTTCCATGACAAAAATGTCTCTTCTCTGGTTCTCTGCACCCCTCAGACTCTGCCCCAGTCTCAGCTTTCTGCTTTTCAGCAAAAACCCAACCATGGCATAAATGCCAGACATAAAATTGTACATTTTCATTTGTTCTTTAAAGTAATTTCAGGTTTTCACTAAAACATTCCAGTGTGTGGATAAACACAAAAACTTCCTGTAGCCAGGAGCAAGCTGGCAGGGCAACAGGGTTTTAGGGTAAAACGGCCATAATGTGGCAAAAGCAAACATGCAAGTTAAAATTGGATCCTGCAATTACCCTCCCTGTGATAACTTCTTAAAGAATTTATGAAAGAAAGGTAAAGTTTGCCAGTGTAAAAACTAGGGAATGCTGGAGTAAACTTCCTCTGTGCAAAGCTGATTGTGTATCTGCATCATTACAGTGTGTTTAATTACATGATCACACTATTTTCACCCACGGAGGCTGCCAGAAAGGTTTCAACCCAGCATCTTCAGAATCAGACTCCAAGTCTCATTCAGCCAGTGAAGAAATAACTGGCCAGGGAAGAAGGCTCTTATGGAGCAAGGCACAGCCAGGGAAGGGGCTGATGCTCTGTTTTGGGGCAGCCCGGAAAGGCTTTGCAGGGCAGGAACAATTACACCGAACCCAGCTAAGCACACAGCTTTAGGGCATGCATTTACCAAAGGAAAACAGTTTAGACAAAACTTATTACATACTTCTCCTCTGCTCCTCCCTCTGCCTGAAGAAAACTTCTAATTACTTTATTTGTTCTCAATGAGGGGGGGAAAAAAAAAAGAAGGCAGAAGTAGAAGGTAAGAGTGTGCAAAAGGAGAGCTCAGGAGGGACACGGGGCAATCAGTGAGTGCAGTCCCAGCACAGAGTTCCAAACTGACACTGGTCTGCCACGCAAGACTGGGATGTAAAGATCCATCCCAGTCCTAGGAACTTCCAGTGGGCTGCTAACTTCGGTCGGGGTGAAATCTGTTTTTTCTTAAAATCCTAGTATATAAAAATACCAGCAAGTGCTTTTGCCAGTGTATCTTACTGTACCAAGGGGACTGTTTCAGAGGTTTATTACAAACCCCCTAGATTTTCAAATGTCAAGCCTTTTTTTTTCTCTTCAGTGTTAAGAGGACTGACCAGCAGTTTTCCTAAAAGCCTCCTCTGATGTTGACTATACTTCAGTTACAAAATGCACAGAAACAGTACACAGGCTTTAAGTGACTACAAGAGGAACTGAAAATAAAGTAAAACTCATATGACTGAACTTAAGGAACCAGTGACAGGTTAAACAAGGAGTTAGCTACAAGAGGTAACATTAAAGAACTGACTTCTGTACAGCTCCACACACCAGCTACATATTCTTCTGAGGAATCTACTGGCACTGCCCCGTGGAGGCAACTGGTGAGATCCAATATTGCACTTACACAGTATAAAACCCAATCAATTCAAAAATTACTCTGTGTCTGTACAGACTGTTTTTACACAGGCTAAAATACGCAGAAATAATTGAGGTGGAAGACACTTGAGATACAGCACAATTTCATAAAATTAATTGAGGGCCACTAAAATCACACATTCTGTAAATTGCTTTAAGCAATAAAGAATATAAAACTTTTTAGCAACAGTATGATAAGCAGATATACATATATTTGCAAAAATCTAAACCACAAGTAACTCTGCATATTATTGCAAAATCATTATTATATTTTCATAGCTATTATAAGTGTAATACTTTAGCAAACAAATACATAATAATGTGAGAGATGTAAAATCACTGAATCTCATTAAAAATGAGGTGGTAGTTCGTTTCTTAATTTGATTCATATTAAAGTAATTTCAGTGAAGTCAACCTTGTGAGTGTTAACAGTTACATGAAGCTTTAGCAACTGAGCCTAAACTTCCCAAAAATAAACTTAATTAAAAAAATAATCCTTACAATTCATTTATTTGGATCTTTGGCCAAAAAAAAAAAAAAAAAAAAGAGAGCTTATTAGTCTACTGTGGCTGCAGCCCTGCCTTGGGGCAGGGAGATGGGTTAATGACCTCTCTAGATCCCTTCTACTTCCATTTGCTGCAACTCCATGAAGACTGAAGTCACCAAAGCCGAAGGGATTTGGTTCAGGGGGAAGAGGGGGGTGGGGAGAAGAATTTTAGGAATGCTGGGAAAATGAAAGATGCAGACTCTTAGTTGGGGAGCTTTATATCCTACTTACTTCTCTTTGAAGCAGAACCCTGGCCATTCCATAAAGCCCACACGAGGCAGAACGGTGACAGTCCATAGCACAAAGGCCGAGATCCTGGTGCTGTTCCCTCCTCTCTTTATGATGCCCCCAAGGCACCACCTTGCATTATCTTTCCCTCTTATGTCTTTTTATTATCACCCCATTTATATTTACCAGTAAGAACTTCTATTACCATCCCTGGGCAAAGACTCCAGCGTTTCTGTAGGTGCTGTGAGAAAGGTGGGTTTTAAGGAGGTAACACATTTCAACGACTTCACTGCTTTCTTAACCAGTCATCACCAAGCACAGTAACCAGCTGGTCTTGGAAAAAACCAAAATACTACCTCTGGGCTTAATATAAACCCAAAGACGTGCAGGTAGGAACTAAATTCCTTCCAGAGAGAAAAAGTTGTTTTCAAATGTTTCACACGGAGTTCTGGCTTCTTCTCTTGCTGAGCTCGCCAGCTGAGGAGACACCTGATATGTGTGTTGTGATGAAATGAATTATCTTTTATATGACATGTGGAGTGACATACTGGAGTGACACATCAAAGTTATGTTGACAGAACTTTGTAACAACTCACGCACAAAAACATCGCCGTGAAAAGACACGACATTTTTATTAACGCCACAAACCCCCAAAACGCTTCTGAGTTAATGTAAGTTCACTACCTCAGGAAGAAATAGAAAAGTCATTCCAACTGGCCTAGACCTGTGTCAGGCACAAACCACATGACAGCCACAAAATTCGGTTCACAAATAATGACAGTGCCTCACAACCGACCGTATTTATCTTGTGGAGGGATTGGTGCCAAACCGTTCTCCCATAACCATATTTTGGTCTTAGATAAACTATTTTGAAACTCATTTACTATGAATCTCTTATGTTCCCACTCATGTTACAGTTTTCTCAGTATTTTAACAAATTCAGGAGATAAAATAGTTGGCAACAGCAATGGATACATTTTCTAAACTGGCTATAAATACAAAAGACTTGACTTTCTAAAAAGAGCATTCTAAAACTTTCTACTTTTGATGTAACTGTGACTTACTTTTAACAAATCACAACTATATCAACCCATGTTAAAATAAGCACATCTACCACACGCATGTTCTATTTATTTTCTATTTTTTTTTAGGTTGAAGCATAATCCAAGCAATGAAAAATAATTATTGTCAACATCAGGTGTTGAGAGAAGGCTTCCACTATGAATAGCTGATAAATATGCTTCTACCTTTATATCTCTATCTGCTAAAGAATGGGTGATAATACTGAAATATTTAAATATAATTCTAAAACTCTTATTTTTCATCACCTAAGAGAATGTAAAATCAAACAAAACCAAGGCAATTCTGTCACCTCATTCACAGGACACTGATGTTTTGTTGTGGGTTTCCAGTGGTACAAAGAGATTATTCAAACAGCATCTTCAAAGACACCTGGCAAAATTAAGAACTATTAATAAACATATTTCCTTTTGTGACAGATTTTGTAAAAAGCCATTTTACCTTTCAGAACACTGAATCTTAATATGTGATTCTTCCATGCAGCTTTCCAGTGTATATCTGCTTTACAGAAGGGATATGATAATATCCAGGAGAATTCAATTCAAACTGTGCTGATTTGTTTGGATGTGCCACATGGTGCTGTTTCTGTTTTCTGACCAGAAATCTGTACTGCTGAGCCTGAATTCAAAGCTTAGTTTTGTAACACTGGCTGTTATGAAGTGAAAAATCGTTCAGAGCTGTTTGTACCACTACAATTCAATTCTGTACATATCTACATGTGTAAAATGAATCCCTAGGGTATTTTGGATGGCTGGAGAAGTTCCAGTCAGATGTGAGTAGAGGTGAGTGGGGTTTTTGTATGTGCAGCACAAATCACTACTTTTCAGTGACAGCAAAGTATGGACAACTGTCCAAACAAACTAATTCCAAAGAGAAACTCCAACATGTTAAAGACGATGTGAAGGGACACAAGAGAAAGATGAAAATACCAGGAAGATTTACCTTCTCTGATGCCTGAGAATTCCCAGTGTTGGGCACCACAAAGTGCTCTAAATCACATGTACAAGTAACAGCCCTGCTTTATGCCATGGCTGTAGTCTCTGGATAATGAAGAAGCTCCCTGTGTTATGCAGGGGGCTGGATCCATCAGTGATGGTTATAGGCTGCCCAAGGACTACAGATGTTCAACTGCTTGTCTGATCCAAAGTTTGGAGAAATACATGGTAACCTTACAACCAGGGCTGGATAAATACTTACACAGCACACTACTGTAATACTGATACAGCTCTTACCGTGCTCATGTTGAAAGACCCTGTCCTGAGGAGTTTACAGTCTGAATACACAAAATGGGTAAAAAGGAAGAAGTGAGAGACCAAATATCCATGCAGAAGGAAAAATGTCAGGATATATAAATACTGTATTACTCCCAAAGCTTTTTTTTGTTTTGTTTTGTTTTCTTTTCTTTTTGCCCTAACTGACAAATTACTGCTTAGAAAGATGAGTGAAAGAGAACAGACATAGGGTAAGAAATTAGGTGATAAAGGGTTGAAAGATGGAGGGCAGGAGGAGATATATTAATCTAGGTGTGTTACAGTTGAGATTGGGATATATTGTCTAAATCCTAAAGGGGAAACACTGTTCTAAATTCAAAGAGCAGCTCACGAGTCTGATGTTATCATCTACATCCGAAGCAAGGAGAATTAACATTCCTCCTGTGGATCTGTTCTTTTTGCTGAGTTTCTCCTCCCTGAGCTTACGTAAAGAGGAGTGTGGCACCCGTGATGCAAGCCTGAGTAATTCCAGGGCTCTCAGGACAGTCCGGGTGGATGCTGATGGTAATGCCACATTCCCTTCCCTGACGGATTCATTCGACCTAATTGCAGCTGTCTACGAGTCAACCCTTCAGTGTAACCTATATTACATGCTTAGGATGAGATGAACCATCCTTGCAAGTGCTTGTCCATATCTGCTGATTATTCAGGGAACCTGAGTGACTAGCTTAAACTAAATTCTTAACTTGGAGTGGAAAAGGTCAAGGGGAGGAATTCAGTCCCACATGAAGCTTCTCATTGAGTCAGTGCCTTTGCTGTGCCTGCTCTTCCTTTGAATGACATTGCAACATGCCACGGAGCACAGATTTCATACCAAACCACAGATGGCTCACTGGAAACGTTCCAGAGTGGCTGGTGATGCCCAGGATGCTCTACAACAACTTGAGTCTCTCGACTGGGAAGCTTGAGAAGCGTTCAAGGCACTGTGTGTACAAACAAAGGCTGTGAAAGTGAGGAGGAGGGAGAAATAGCATTCAGAGCAGAAGCATCTGTTCTAGGATTACAGTGTTATTGCCACCCTCTACAGTTTCAGCTAAATTGAAAAAGCTAAACAAATATTTGAGTTTGCATCCAAAACTGTCTGTTAAAGTTCACTCTAATTTACCAGGCTTCTGTCTCAGCTCCTGTCACATTTGAGAACACTCATTAATACCCCCATTTAAAAGCCATTACCGGGGGTGTGCAAGTGCACTGAGTAACTGATGGGAGTGCACTCTGCCTCTTGGTAAAATTGTCCAGAGAGATTTCAACACTTCACAGAAAGGTTCTGCTCCAGGACAGGTAAACTCACACTGGCAAGTCCCTGTTACAAACGCCTTTCATTGACTGGTTTGCCGGCTCTGAAAACAGGGACAACAGGAATGCAATCAGATTTCTGAATTGAACAGTTTTGCGTGTACAACAGTTCTGTGTGTACAAACACAACCACAGCACACCCAAATGCACACACTGCTCATGACTGCAGAGGAGCTCCTGATAATGGCTGATGTGCTGATGCACAGAATCATTCCCAGACGTGCACTGGGGCTCTGCAAGGCACCGAGACAGCATGAGCTGGACTGTTTTACATTTCACTGCACGGTGCAAACCACCCCTGCAATCTGGCCCTGAATGCCTCTGTTTCAAGAGACCAGAGTCACAGGTTTGGCAAGCCACTGGATATGAAGAAGGAGTGTGAAGAGGGGGCAAAATGTAAATGTTAGCTGGGAAGGAGGGGGTGGGGGTACTGTTGTTTTATACTGGGAGTAGCCCTATGCTCTGTAGTCTGTTTACTTTTTTAGGTCAGCTAGAATCAGAAAATTTCCATTGCTAGGCAGCCCAGCACACCCGTGAAGCATTTCTGGGCGTTCAGACCTGAAGCATGTGCTGCCCAAAGGGAAGATTCATTGCCCTGTGTCACACAGCCCCACCAGTCCCTCCCCCGGACGGCACGAGGGCTCAGGCGAAAGGAAAGCGCCGAAACTTCGTGCAGAAACACATTACACGACCAGAGCACGACAATTAGCACATTTGTAAAGCTTCAGGGGTAGGAACAATTTAATAGCTTTTTAAAGCGGACTAATTTTTCTGGAGCTTTTTATCCCTTTTTTTTTTTTTTTTTAATTGTTATTATTATTTTGCTTTTCATGCATGGGCAAGTTCTCCTTTGCTACAGGTATTTTCTGAGTCTGCCTCGTGGGATTATTACGTGTGGAGGAGAAACACAGATTATTCAGCCACTTTGAAACAGTGCTAGGGAAATAAAAAAGGGCTCTGGAAGTGCAAACTTTTGCTAGTAATCCATGTTTTAAAGGCAAGCATCATTTAGGTAGATAGATGCTTTGCTGGTTTACAAAATTCTGAGGATTTACAAACCAAGGCTGCTAAAGAGATGACTGGTTTGTTTATGTTAGCAGCTTTTCACAAGCTAGAAACTTCAGCTCTGCAATGGCAAATGCCACTGTCAGACACTTCATGCTAAGGCAAAAAAGCAGGCCAGAAGAGGGGAAAAAAGAAAAAAAAAAAGTATTTCTGCTATCATTGTCTTCTCATCCTAAAAACTGACACTGATGCAGGAAGTTTGTTCAGTTCCCTTAACTCCTAGGTAAGGATATGAACATTATGTAATTCTTATTTTAATCTTTCTTCAATGCTACTTCCCCATGACTCATGAGGGCTACAGTTTAAAACTCCAGCTAATAATGCCTTTTGTGGTGTTACTGCCAAATAATCTCCAGACTTCAGAAATCCCTGAAGTGTAACTTAATATCTGTAATATTGGATTAACCTGTGTTGGTCTGAAAATGCACAGTGGCATATTTTTATTCAGTGATTGATATTACTTATTAAAAAAAAAACAACAAAAATTGCATTATTGACCAGTGCTGCCTATTCTTTGGGAAACCAATGCTTTAAAGGAACTTTAAGCACAGAATAACAAGTTGCTGGGGAAAGGTTAGAAGACAGGTCACGCTAATTTCTTTTTAAACAACTTCGTTTCAGACAGCAGGTCTCAGTGTAAATGGAAATAAATATATTAAATATGAATGACAGAAACTGGTATCACATTAACTGCAAGACTTTTGTGACTAATTTTGATTAAAATAAACATTACTATTTATCTGAAAGCTGAACATTTGAGAAGATTCCTACATCAAAAATGTGTTTTGTATAGAAATTATATGTCAAATTATAGCTATTTGCTTTCAGCTGTTTCCAGCAGTTATTTAGTTTTGTACTTTTCATGTGCCAGTATTTTTTTTTTCCATTTCGCTTCTTTATTCTGTAGTACAAGTAAGTCTCTTTAGAGCAATAAGATCTTTAAAATCCCTTTAGTGTTTAGAAATGTCAACAATTCAGTAGATTATACTTGATGAATAGGCCAGATAGAAAAAACCTGCCTCAAGTTTTTATCTCCAGAGAAGTAAGGTGCTTTGAAGAGCACTTGATTTGAGATTTAGAAGCCTGCCACTATTCAGCCAGACACTCTTGAGAGCTGTTAAGTCCTGACCCATAGCACGAAAACAGGTTGGAGGGAGGGAAGAAAAGCCAGTAAGAAATATATTTTGTACTCCCTGTGTAATTATTTCTTCTAAATACCATTTAAACATTTCTTCCTCTAAATAAGTAAAAACCTAAGAGACCAGGCAACTTTATCAGACCACCTTATTTAAATATTTTGAATGTAGCTGGAACTTGCCAGGGGGAACAGCTACAGCACTGGAAAAAGATGAGGCTCTAAAGGGAAAAAAAAATATCTAAATGGTTCTTTCCATTTGAATAGACTGCACTGACATACTAAAGCTTCGTATTTTTGACAAGAGACACAGAAAACAAAGAGGTTTTCACTTCGAAATAAGCAGTGGAAGAACATGAAATGGTTTGGTTTGCTACAACTACAGACAAATATTTTTTTTTTTCATCCTTCACTATCACTTCCACAGTCTACAACCAGTCTTAATACCAGACTAAAATGAATTCATTCAATTCATTTAAGGTATCTGCCCACCAGTAATAATATCAGATGAAAAGTAAGGCAAGCTGTAAGTCAGCCTGTTTGTAGGGATATCTGTTCTTAACAGATTATTGTGCTTCAGCACATGCTCTCTCACTCCACTGTACTTCAGCTTTATTCCATGAACAAGAACTTAGTTAATAACCTAACAGCAAGTGACCACATTATTTGGGCAAATGTCTCATCATCTATCTCCTGCCCTACTTTCTGCATCTCTGAGTTTCATAGAGATATAAAAGAAAAGGCAAAACTAGGTCATTCCTGGGCTGAACAAAAGAATTTCTGTAGTAGTATAAATTACTGACCTTTCTAATAAGTCTGTCCTTCCCAGCAAACCAGGTCATCCAATCCAACTCCACTAATTAATGGTATCCTCCAATAACTAACAACACTGAGGTACACAATCCAGTGAATTTGGGAGACATTTTCTGAAGCCATTACACTTAAGAAATGCTCTTTTTCTCCTAAATCAGAATAAATTTCGGGGGTTGTGTTCAGCTACCAGCTAGCACAGTCACTACCATTAACAGCAGCAGTGAACTCATTGACAAGCACTCACTGACTGTACCTGAGCCCACCTGGTACCCTGTGGGGTCCTTTTCACCACTAAATCATCACCTGCATGCTCTCTGAACGCCACAGATTCATCAGCCTCCCCTAACAGAATGATAAAGATGATGAGACCTTCTGAAATT